>JAHBCN010001685.1:0-109791 GCA_019359885.1 Listronotus oregonensis | reverse complement strand
CGATGCTTGGGTTGAATTGGATGAACAGTTATTTGTGTTGAATTGTGCTGAATTTTTAAACATATAGGACAAACTCTTGTAAGAGTCACCAGAAGCCAAAAATAGTAGGGTTACAGCTGGTTTTTCTTTCACCGGAATTGTATCCCTAAATAATATAGTTTTCTTTTCAATTTGTCCTCCGATACGCAGAGTCAAGCACTCAAAGTCTAAATTTGTCATTTTTAAGAAGTTCTTAAAACTAAAACATGTTGCAGATGTCAAAGGGTAATTCAGCCCTTTGTTTAAAAACAAATGTTTAAAGAAGTTCGATGAACAAAAGTTTTAGGTTTGTAAAAAAAAGTTTTATTGAACATATCCAACAAACAAAAGTTTATTAAACAAGTTGCATAGTGTAAACGCGGCTAAATCAATAATTTGTATTTAAAAAAAATATGTATAAATCAGTTAAGGTTGTATTTAAAGAACACCAATGTGTTTAACTCCCCCTAAAAATAATCTTTACTTTAACCCTCCCATTTGCCAGGCCTGATTTTTATTGATTTTAAACCATTTCCTTAAATTAAGAAAAAAAGTGCAGAAGTTTTTCCCTAGTAATTAGGTAACAAAAGATGTGGGGGAGTGCGAACGAACCTCCACAAAAACACTGTCCCATATCAAAAATTATTATTTTTCAGAAAAAAGAGAAAAAGCAAGTTTTTACATTAAACTTAATAAAATTTGTAAAAAAATATATTTTCTTGGCTTTGTACCATAATGATCTAAAGTATGATAAAATTTAATTTGTAAATTTTTGAACTGAAATAAAAATAGATATACAAGCGCCTGCTGAACACCGGAATACCGGGAATTTTCCTGTGGGCCCTTGCAAGGTTGCTTCAAAAGGCCCTCCTAAGTCTTAAAGCCTACGACTGGCTAAGTATGAAAAAAAAACAATAAATTAGAAGTAATAATCAGCCCCGTCACTGGTTAACTTAACAACACATGATTTGACAACACACGCGTGATAATCTTTGTTTTTTTTTATATTTGTTTAAACTTTGTTGTGTAATGTTGACATGTACGCATTTATTATCTAGTAGGATTAAATAAATTTGTTAAAAAGTTTTTTCCGTCAATATTGTTCGGCGATGCCTTATGGGCCCTGCAAGTAATGAATAGTTTCCCGGGCCCCAAAATCACTGCAGCACGTGCCTGGATATACCTAATCTCTGACAAAAAAATGAAATCCAGGACTTAAGTATTTAAACTACTAACTAACTTCTAAGTAAACTACATTCCTAATTTGTGTTCCTGTTTCATCTGAATTTTTAGCAGCAAAAGTTAAAAAATTCTATGCTAGATTTAACGGAAATAAAAACTTTTATGCAAGTAGGGGCTGAATTGCCAATTTTCAAAAGAGATATGGATGGCATCAGGAGACTTAAAATTTGTGGGGAACAGTTATTAATCATTTAGTAGCTGTCAAACCATTTATAACTAAAATGGATTACACTATAAAATTACTGGGCTTACAACCACCACAAATTTATAATGCTAATTAATCCGCATTGTTTTGGAAAATGCTTCCAGATAGCCCCCTGGTGGGTTCCAAAGAAAAAACTGCTCCAGGAAAAAAGACCAGTAAGGAAAGAATCACATTTATGGCATCTTTTAATTCTGATGGCAGTCACAAACTTCAACTTCTGGTGATTGGAAAATCTAAAAACCCCAGAGCATTCAGAAATACAGAGCTCCCGTGGATTATAAAGCTACAGCAAAAGCTTGGATGACTTCAGCAGCGTTTAAATAGTGATTTGACCAATGATTTGTAAGCCATGTAAAAAAACTTTTGAGAGAAAGCAAAATTCCTGAAAAGACACTACATCTTATTGATAATGCTTTTAGTCATTGTAGTAAAGAAGAATTAATTAGCGATGATGGCTGCATTATTGCAATGTTTTTACCACCAAATACAACTGCCTTAATTCAACCAATGGATCAGAATGCCATACGCTTAACGAAGCTTTTCTATTAAAAAGCCTTCTAGCTGAAATTCTAACAAACAATGAAAAATACCTTGTTAAGTGTCTCAAGAGCTTGAACATCAAATTTGCTGTATACCTTCTCCATAATGATTGGGAAAAAGTATCAGCGGATTTCGAAAATGCTGCGATAAGATTTTGCTAACTCAAAGTGACGTAGCGGATGAAGATGATCCTGATAATTTAATCCCTTTAAGTGATTTACAGCAAAAACTACAACCATTTGTAGCAGAAGAAATTGATAAGATTTACATAATGCTCCAGAATATAGGAAATAAAGATGTAGATTTTGGTGAAGCTGTAGATTGGATTGATGGTGATGCTCAATTGCTTAAGGCAGACGATTTAATTAAGTCAAATGATGAATCAGACGAAGATGTCCCGGAAATGACCTCGGCTTACAAAATTAAAAATCGAGATGCTATTACAAATTTAAATTTTGTTTTACAGTGGGCCACAGATAATAATCTTTCTTAAGCTGACATCACGACTCTGCAAAGATTAAAGGAAACCGCCTATGAACAACAGGCTAAAATCACTTATTTCTTTTAATCACTTCAAAAAAATTTAAATGATCCAAATCAGAAAAAAGATGAAACCGAACGCGTAGAAATACGAGCGACTCGGAGAGCGATGATTAAACTATTTATTATGTGTATATTACTTCAATATTATAATTTTTTATTATGTTTACGTTGTTTTATTTATTTATTTTTGAGTTAACAATATTTAAAACCAATTCTTACAATTATTTAATAATCCGAATTTTTCGATAATTCGGATCCGCTTGGTTTTAATGATCCGGATTATCGCGACACTACTGTATTTCAATTTCATTTAATTCTTAAGAAAAGCAGTTTAACGAGTGACCTTCCTTACGGGACATTTAAATGAACAATTTTCGCACTTAATATTTAGTCTTAATAGACCAGGGCTGAAGCCTATGAAAATGGTAAAAAGGAAAAAAAGTAGGATGAAACCCATTGGAAAAGGAAGGTAATATAACAAAAATGAAAGGAAAAATAATTTACGGGCGATCTAAGGTCGGGAATTGGAGTTTTTAAGGGTAAAAAACGGTTTATCTCGATTTCCGGCAAAACTACCAGTCCTATGGAAAAAAGTTAAATGGCAAAGTTGTATGTAATAAAAAGATCTGCAACTTTTGTATTTACACTTTTTTAACATAACCTTAAAATTTATGTGAAAAATACAAATAACCAAGTTTTTGCTTTTTTATCTTTTACATTTTTTTACGAAATTTGGTGAAAAGTTGCCTTTTTATGTTCTTAACACACTATAATTTTTTTGATTTGAGATATTTATTACTTCATTTTATTTTGACTTAATATCGAAAAAGCAGAAAATTTCTCGTCAAAATATCTGCTTTTTTAATAAAGTCGGTGGGCTTTTTGTTCGTTTAAGTCTCTACTTTCTGATGGTATAAAAAAATATACATTACTATGGTAAATGTTCTCAGAAAATGCAAACAAAAACGAAAATAAATTGAATCCAATTTTTATTTTTTTTAATCACTATGAACAATTTTGAGCTATTTATTAAAATTTACATTTTAATTACTCGTAATCGTAAGATTTCATGTTACATTGATAAACAAAAAATTGCAAATCAAAATATACAACTACAATTAACAAACAAGTATACATAATGATTAAAAAAATCGGATTCGAGTTTTCTTCGTTTCTTTGCATGTTTAAGAACATTTACCATATATTTGTTAACACTATAGGAAAGTAGAGATTTAAACAAACAAAAAGCCCACCTACTTTATTAAAAAAGCAGATATTTTGACGGGAGAATTTTCGATTGAAAATGAGGGTGCTTTTTCGATATTAAGTCAAAATAATATAGTGATAGTAAACAAGTAAAAACTGTGTTCTCATTTACTAGTTAAAAATAAATTATCACAAAGTAACAGACACCTCAATTCAATATTTAAGTCAAAATGAGGTGAAAAATAAATATTTTGAATAAAAAAAATTACAGTGTGTTTGGGACATAAAAAGGTAAGTTTTCACCAAATTTCGTGATTTTTTTAAGAGATGAAAATTAGCAACCAAAAACTTGGTTATTTGTATTTTTTACATAAATTTTGAGGTTATGTGAAAAAAGTGTAAATACGAATGTTGTAGATCTTTTTATTACCTACAACTTTGTCTTTTAACTTTTTTCCATAGGACTTTTTGCCGGAAATTGAGATAAACCGTTTTTTACCCTTAAAAAACTCACCCTCTTCCACTTCCCGACCTTGGGTCGCCCGTAAATTATTTTTCCTTTCATTTTTGTTATATTCCCTTCCTTTTCCAATGGGTTTCATCCTATTATTATTTGTTTTTGGTTTTAAAAATTATCGACCTTGGTCTATAAGTTTAGGTTCTACCTACAGAGCAAGGTATATTGAAAAAACAGTTATGAAATCCCCCACTTTTTCCATTCATTGGACTTAAAAAAAGAAAAGAGATCTCACTAAAAATTCTTATGTAAAATAAGGCCAAGGTCTGTATTAATATAAAAAGAACATTTATTAAAACAGACAGATCATTAAAAAAACTTGCCAAAAAAGAGTGAAACAAAATTGTGAATAGAACTTGGTCTGATTTTAGATCTCAGTACTTTAAGGCACCGAGATTTTTGGATAGGAACTTGGCCTTATTTTACATAAGTGTTTTTGATGAAATTAAATTATCACAAAATACAAATAAAATAAGGTTTTTGGCTTATTAACTTTACTAAACGGCACGAATACGGCTAGCTACAAGAATTTATTGATCTGAATATTATTTAGTTAATCTCCGTAATAACACTCGCAAAACACCACAAAAAAAAGTGGTGTGTGCTGGGTATCGGACTAGTATCGGAGAGTATTTTTTTCGATAAACACGAATATAAAGTTAAAATTGGGGGTCAAACAGCAATTAATCAAGAAAAAGCGTAATTTCAGATATTAATGATTTTTTTTTCATTTAAAACGTCAATATCTTAAAAACTATAAAAGATACACGAAACTTTATTTGACATTAACCATTATTTACAAGACCTTTAATTTAAGTTATATAACTTTTTTGTCTAAATGCAATATTTTTTGAGTTATAATCAAAAAACCGAAGTTTCAGGATTTTTTCAAGGTATACTTATAGTACGAGTACATCTTTAAAACTTGAAAAAATTTCTTGGGCTTTTTCTGCAAATTTTGAGTGATTTGGGATTCAAATGAATAAAATAAATGATTTATTAAAAAAAAAAACAAAAATCTCATTAATATTTTTTTTCTATTTTGGACTGAAATTTTTTGTCAAAATTACATTTTCGTTTATATCTCCTTCATTATTTATCTTATCAAACATGTTTATAAAACTTTTTTATAGACAATTTAAAAAGTTTTTTGTTCTTATATATCTTTTATAGTTTATATAGTCGTTGTCCAAACATTCCGTGGTAGTAGGTTTCTGCCGGTAAAGGTACCGTGCCGGTTTTTTCAGATTCGCGTTCAGTGAAAAAAATACGCCAGAAAATCCTAGTCCAAAACCCAGCACTTACCACTTTTTTTGAGGACCTGTGTAAACTTCCTGTTACCATACTGAGGACACCCACGTTACGTTAGTACTTAGGCTTTTACTCTTCGTGGACTGTCCCAAGATGAAAAATATAATGATTCTAATTGTAGTTAAAGTCTAAAAAAAAGTATTTTTAACATCGTAACTTCTAAATAAATATTCATTTTTAAATAAAATATCATACACCCGTAAAGTTTAAAGTGACACTGTTAAGAAACAGAGGTATTGCAAATTGTTTAAGCACTATAACGACATAACTCCATCTAGCGGACGGTTGGTTAACTTTTTAAATATGTCGCTATCAGAGCAGTTAGTATGAGCAATTTTTTTAAATAAAAAGGTAGAAATCAAGTTATTCTGACTTATGACCCTGTTTGTCCGGAAGTGGGATTTATTTACACAAGATGTTTACAGAAGTTCCAGCTATGTTCTGATGTTATTACTTTGTTTCTTTTTTTCTAGTGGCCTATAGGTTTGAGGGCATCCATTAATTACGTGAGGCGATTTTGGAAATTTTTCGACCCCCTTCGTGAGATGTCGTGAGATTTGGTTCGACTCCTAATCTCGTGATATTTTTTAAAATGCGTATTGTTAGTGTAAGTACGTTAATCTGTGCTTAAATGCGTTGGATTTATTAAAGAACATACTTTGCTTCATTATTTCTATTTAAGACTAGTATTTAAAAGTACTAAGAATGTAGTCTAGAAACATAGGGAGAAAATATCATTGTATAAGATTAGCTTATCGTAATAGCTATATTTTAGTGAAGAAACATGTTTACTTATTTTAACCAAATTTTCTCGCAATTTTTCGGTGTGTCTTGCGAAAAAAATATTACGTGATATTTGCCGAGACCCTTCCTCCCCCCCTCCGTGAGAAAAGGTGAGATTTGGCTCGTACCTCGCTCCTTCCCTAATGCCTCACGTAATTAATGGAAACCCCTTTTCACATTAAAACAATTTTTTATCTTTACAGGGTTGGAATGATTTTGGATTTCACGGATCAAGTCAAATTCCTACCCCTAACATTGACGCACTGGGATATAATGGAGTTTTTCTTAATAAATTTTATACTCAAGCTATATGTTCGCCTTCCAGGGCCGCTTTGTTAACCGGAAAGTACCCGATAAGATTTGGTAAGTTTTATTGGTTCATATTATTATCTATTTGTGTATTTCTCTACGATGCATTACCTAAAATCGGCAAGAAATGTAATCACAATAAAACTAATCCTATTAAACGCGACGGCCTAAGTAATCAAGAATCTAAGCTAAAAAAAACCTGCTAAAAAACTAGTTTAAAAATTAATATGGGAAATATCTAGATTTTGATAAGACACACAGATCAGATTGTATGATAGGTTGGTGTTAATTTAAAATTAGAAGATTACCAAATTTAATCCCCATACAGATAGTGTGGTTCATTAGCGTAAGGAATCATTTTTTGTTTTAGAAAGTCTCAATTAAGTATGATTAATTTAAACCAATTTTAATATTACGTTTAGCAAGAAAAAGGATATAAATTCACTCTGTAATTTATAAGAATACGTTTTTTGATTTTTTTTTAAGTTGCCTAGTCAGTAAGCAAATGGAATCAAATTTTCGGGTTTTCAAATAAGTCCGGCGTTCGATAAAAGATGGCGTTATTAAGTCAGTCGGTGTTTTCTAAAAATGGTATCAACATGTATGACGTTTCATGTAGATTTTTGGAAGGTATAGCAACAAAACAATGTATGAACGATTGTTAAAATTGTACAAGGACTTTTAACCTTTAATTAGAAAAATAAAATGATGAGTTGGTGAAATGAAACGTGGTTGTACAAGAAGAAATCGTAGCAAAAATGAAGAGTGCGGTTTCAGAAGATCGTGCACTCATCTTAACTGGCCTCTTTCGAATCTCTAACGACTCCGGCATTTTTCCGGAGAGCTGGAAAGCTGCACATGTGCAACCTGTCCCAAAAAGAGGAAGCAAAAATCTCTCTTCTAACTATAGACCTACATTTCTTCTTTCTATTGTTTGTAAAGTAATGGAGAAATTCATTAATTCCCAAATCTTAAAGTATTTGGAAAAACATAAAATTTTACTTCACAGACAGCATGGATTCCGTTACAGAAGATCCACAGCAGATCTTTTCTTTATCTCACATAACCTGAATAAATCCTTTGAGTTTCTTGGTGAATCCCAGATCGTTGCTTTTGACATATCCAAAGCTTTTGATCCGATCTAGCATGATGATTTTCTTAACAAACTTCCTTCCTACGGTCTTCCATCTAAGCTTTGTTCTTGACTCTCCAGTTTTCTTTCTAACCGACGTATATCTGTTATTGTGGATGGTCATTCGTCCAGCTTCTACCAAATTAATGCTGTGGTGCCCCAGGGCTCAGTACTGGCATCAACTCTGTTTCTTCTTCACATCAACGATCTTTTTTCTTCCACAATCAATCCTATCCATAGTTTTGCTGACGATAGTAACCTCCACTCTGATATTCGGTTTTTTAAGCCACCCTAAAATTCTGATTTGGAAAACAAGCGCAGGTCAATGCAGATATCTCTTTCACAAGACCTTAAACTAATCCTGAATTGGGGCGCCAAAAATCTTGTCTAGTTTAATGTCTCCAAAACACAGTCAGGTTCGGTATCGCGAAAAATGTATCCCAATAAAGAATCGTTTAATCTTGTGTTACTTTTGAAAATGGCATTAACTGGTACAAACACATTACATCCATAGCCTCAGCAGCTGCAAAGAAGCTTGGATTTCTTTTTCGAGCCAGAAAGTTTTTCTCTTCTAATATGTATACTCTGTATGTATCCTAGATCGGACCCTCTTTAGAATTTTGTTCTCATTTTTTGGGAAATGGCGTCTCCTACAACACTTTGCATTCTTGACTTCATTCAAAGGAGATCTGTTCGTCTTATTAATGATTCTACACTTTCAAAATACCAGTTTTCTTCTCTTGCCCACCGACAAGCTGTAGGGTATATGTCCCTTTTAAAAGGTATTTTTACGGCTTATGCTCTGAAGAGTTGGCTGGTATAATTCCTTCTTTAGCAGCTCCCAACAGAGCAACACATAGTGCCACTTTTATGCACCCTTTACAGTCCAACCTGAGAGGCCCCGAATTACCCACTGAGATCGTTTCCTAGAGTGTCCAGACTGCTATCTATACGCAGAAGTTTTACCTTTTTCTCCAAATATCCAAATATTTAAGTCTCGTGTGAATAAACTCCCCTACCACACTTCAGACAGCCACAGTACAGTACGGCCTCAGCCTTCGTGAACTGTTGCAAGATAAAAAAAACGAAGAAAATTTAGTCGAAGCGAAGGGATTTCATTAGATAGCCTGAGCTATCGTTTTGAGTCTTAGGTCGATATGTGCACCATGGGTGCCGAATTTGCCAACAATGAAATAAAAACACATTCGAATGCTACTTTCACAGAAAATTCAGATTATTATTGAACCAACTCGATTTAAAAGTATGTAAGAAAAGATCTGGTTTGCACAAGAAAAAATCATATTTTATCAAGACAACGCAACTTTCCACATACCTCAAAAAACCAAGTACAAATTGTTGCAACATCCACTCTATTTGCCTGATTTAGCGATTTTCATCGAAAGAAGTGGCAATAACAGCCGTGGAAGCGTATTTTAACAGTTTTCAGAAATCCTCACTTCAGGAAGATAGAATCCATCAACTAGAAGATCACTGGACATGTGTATTGAAGTTACAGTGAATAATAAAATGTTTCTTAAGGTAGTTCACTCGCAACATGTTTTTTTGTACAAATTAAATTAAATTAAAATTAAAAGTGTCTTTTATCTAATTAAAAATAAAAACGAAATTTTTTTATCGTCTGTGAAACGAGATACAGTAAAACTTGTCTATAACGGCCACCATAAAATTAAGAATAATTGACCTTTATAGAAGGGTGGCCAGTATTGCCAGGTAACAGTTGTTCAACCATTAGAGACTACAAAATTTTCCACTTTTAAATTGCTTGCTGCCTTAAGTGCTTTTTGTTTAATTAACGGTCCAGATATTGGCACATTTTTACCTCTTGCTTTGCAGAATTAACTGTAGAAGACTTGATCTACTGAAAATCCTGCCGACTTCGGGAATTTCCCCTTTTGTTCTAAATTAACCCCTTCTGGGATTACCCAACACTAAACTTTTCAGCCAGTTTTCGCAAACCCAAAGCGTACTTTTTACTTTTCGCGATAACATCTTTTTTTTTTCCTTCAGTGACAAACGATTTCGTTTTGGGGGCATGAATAAAAACTTTTCGATTCCAAACACGATAACTTTATTTTTATCGATTTAAGACACAACTAAAAATATAAAATGAAGATAATCCCCTAAGCCACTAATGCTATTTGAACCTGGCCATAAATATTATTGTTGGGTATTTTCACCTTTAAATTTTGCAGAATACAGTCATAAAATAATAAAGTACAAATTACCCCAAAGAATTTCCGGCCAATATAAAAAGGTTGATTTACCTGAAATAGGTTATAAAAATTGAGATTTTTCTGGCCGTGGCTGTTTTATAATGGTGTCCATTATCTAAGGGTTCTTATATACGGGATTTCCTATAAAGCAGATTTTTGTTAGCTTGAAAGTGGCCGATAACACATATATATTTATATATTTCATGTATGAAAGCCATGCATTCATTTTTTCAATATATTTTTTTTAAATTAATGCAATATAAATCAAAGTATTAAAAATTAAAAAAAAAACATACATCTTTTGACCGTTTTGTTACAAAGATATTGATTTTTAAAAGTTTACTAGGTCTGTTTGTTATTAAGAAATAGTGTACAATATTTTATTCTTTTTTATGTAATCAGCCTTATGGAAGGTGTATTTTAAGACTAGGTCAGTCCAAAAAGTGTAAAATAGTGTAAAATATAATTGAATAGCAAACGGACCTCATGTGTTGTGTTTACACTGTGTAGAGCCTAAAAAAATAATATTTTCAAGCATCGAGAACCTATAACTTTTGGTAAATCGTATTCGATCTTATTTAGAACAGCGTTAAATTTGGGGTCCAATCAAAATACTGCATCACGAATTAAACTAAAATAGAAAAAAATATAATGATCCGTACTGGTACTAATTCCGACCCGTTCAACAATCAATTTTCGTTAGAGAGAGATGAACGAGTTCGGCGCGGATGGCATGGAAAAGACGAAGATAAAAGATGTTTATCCGAGGTTGGGGGTTTGAATTGTGGACGGGCCGGGCTTTACTTACTATAAGGCGATAATTTTTTCAAGGACTGTCGCTAGTCAACTACCTTACATCATAAGATTGTGTTTTCTTATGGAACGAAAAAACGTATTGAACTTAACATGATGTTACTATTTATTTTAAGGTTACCAAGGCCTCCCCTTAAGCTCTGGTGAAGACAGACCTCTACCCACCGATATAAAACTACTTCCGGAGAGACTTAAAAAACTTGGTTACAAGTCTCATATGGTAGGAAAATGGCACTTAGGTGCCGCTAGAAAATCTGACACACCCACGAGAAGAGGTTTCGATAGTCATTTCGGTTACTGGAATGGATTCGTGGGATACTATGATTATTTTGCGTACCAAGAGATGCGAACGGATTGGAATTTAAATGTAAGTCTGCTTAGTTTGGTCTGGTTAATAATATTAATAATTAATAATAACTATAACGTTTAGCTACGGTAGATAAAGTCTTGATATCGCACCTCCACTCAAATATTGTCATAACTGAAAAACGTTTTAATTGCACCATTAGTTTCATAATAATACAAAATCCCATCTTAAAAAGTATCAGTCTATATTTTAAGTATTTGTCCCTAGATGACACTAGTGTCATTGTAACGTTAACCAAAATCCATTACGTATCAGCCATATACAGTATCACCAAGGAAGTTTGAAGGTTAATGGAAGCCCAATAATATGGCCTATTTGATCAAAAAATGTCCGGCCCACTATCAAAATAACTGTCATGGGAGGCCCCCTCGATTCTGCGTAGTAACAAAATTCCCCAAAATATTGTGTAATGTGATGCCTACCTACACACAGTTTGTAGGTAGGCCACACATTATCTTTTGACAGAGCCGGAGTCGCAGGTCAATTCAAATCTGACTTTCACAAGACCATAAACTAATCTTGAATTGGCGCTTCAAAAATCTTGTCTAGTTTAATGCTCCAAGGCACAGTCATGTTCATGGCCGCCGGCAGGGGGTCAGGGGGTGTCCGTCGACCCCCTTGGGTTTTTAAAAATTACTTAAAATAAAACAATTCCCGTCTAAATCCTTAAATTTTACAATATCGCCTAGAAATTTAAATGAGTATGATTACTATTTAGAAATTAAAGTTGCGGTATATGTGTTTTTAATTCAATTAATTCTAGACTAGTAAATTGACTTAAACTTTTTGACTCCCTCTACATTTTTTTCTGGCGGCGGCCCTGGTCATGTTCGGTGTCGCGAAAAGAAGTTATTTAATCATTTTGGCGTTTCTTTTGAGAACATCCACATTACATCCATAACCTCAGCTGCTTTAAAAAAACTTGGATTCCTCTTTTGAGTCAGTAAGTATTTCTATCCGTCTAATCTGCATAATCTGTATGTATTCTAATCAGACCATCTTCAGAATATTGTTCTCATGCCTGAGCAATGATATTACCCACAACTCTTATTATTCTTGATTCCATTCAAAAAAGATCTGTTCGTCTTAATAATGATCTCACGCTTACAAAATAGCTTTCCTCTCTTTTCCACCGACGGGATGGAGGCAATATGTTGCATTTTTATATGTATTTTCACGGCTTCTGTTCCGAGGAGTTGACAAGTATAATTTCTCTGACAGCTTCTAACAGAGCAACACGTAGTGCCACTTTTATGCATCTGGAATCTGCTACCCGCAAAAGTTTCCCCTTCTCCAAATATTTAGGTCTGGTGTAGATAAACTCCCCACAATTAACGGTACGTTAGTATTGAAGCCTAAGCCTTGGTGAACTGTCTGACGATATAAAAAAAAATCTTATGTAAAAAAATCTATACTTCTTCTTAAATTTGTTTATGTTATTTGCATGAGGTAACATTATTTTATTGTACTTTTCTGCAAATTATAAATTTATAAAATTTTGTATTACCCTAAAACACAAACAACCGGTTCCAATTATGGTATTTTTACTTAACCCTTGCCGATTTCGATGATTTCTTGCATACGGAGGCGCTGATTACAAAGCTAAAGTAAGTGTTTTTCGTCAACGTTTTATTTTTCAGATACAGATCCTTAAATATGATAATTAGATTAAACTCATTACACTATTTTGCCCTTCTTTTATCACAAAATTCGTGATAAGTACATGAAACTATCATACAATGTTTGAAATTTATTTTAAAAATCGTGTTGACAATTATTTAATTAAGATTTTTGGTAAAAATACGAAACTCCCAAAAATATCAACCATTTAAAAAGAAGGCTGTAAAGTGGCGCCATCAGTTCTTTCCATATTAAATTAGATGATATAATAATCCAATATTACACAATAATTTTAAATATTCTATAATAGTTTCGTTTATTAACCAACAATATTGTGCAAAAATTTAAAAAAAAAAACAGTGAACGTATAGTTAGTCTGAATTTAACATTTGATGATGTCAACTTTATACATTGTTACAAAAAATTATGGAATTCCGGACCTGACCTACGATTCATTGTGCAAACTCCGCGGGGCCGATTCCCCTATTCCCGCTGCCCTGCACGCCTGGACAAAATTGTTCTACAGCATTGACCTTCCATACACCTTTAAACTTCCTTGAGTATCACATGTAGGGCTGTGCAACGTGGTTGTCTATCTAAGTATTTGATAAAGTGTCGTTTGTAGTGTATTTTTTTTAAATATTTTTATTATTTCGGGACAATCACAGAAGGCTTAAAACCAAAATAACAACGCGCGGTGGGTGTCCTAATAACAGTATATGTAATTACTTGATTTAAAACAATCTGTAATTTTCTCAATAAAAGTGGACATACAAAACGCTGTGGCGTAATTGTTTATGTTTCTATAGTATTTCGAAACTAGATTAGTTTTTTGTACAGCTAAAATTACTCTTAATAAACAATATTTTGTAATTCTTTTTTCCTCTATTTTTTTAGTGTCAAAATTTCGTAAATTTTTTGGTTTCTCCATCTTTATAGTGTCCCAATTAAAAAAAACAAAATCATATTTTCAAAATAGTTAATGCGTTATTTTGTAAAGCTTTAAAAACCTTTAAAAACTGCTCAAATAATTATTGTGCTCATTTTGATGTTTTTTTAACTAAAACACAAAGCATGTTAGAACTAATTTCAAACGCCTTTTTCTCAATACTTACTTTTTTTCCGAACTTGCTATCTTACTTTTGGCAAAAAGTAAGATATGTGCTAGTAAAAAATAAAAAATATTAAAATTTTACCCAAACTCCAATTGTGGACGACAGATTTAATTATTAAAGAAAAATGTATGCATAAAAAACTACTTTAAGTAAATGTTGTCATGTTCAAAAAAGCTTAGCAAATTTTTAAAAATCGTAACAAATGCAACTTTAAGATACTTTACCATAGTTTCTCTTTAAACTAATATATTTAATGCGCCAAGTAATACTATTAATATGTTCACTCATTACTTTTGGGTCCACTAAGATTGTTACATAGCCTAAAACATTATTTTTTATCTCGAGTTCTTTACGAACTATACGGCAGACTGTTTATAAATTTTTAGATTGGTATGTTTACTCCACACAAAAACACTAACAGAGCACTGCTTTTTTATCTTAATGATAGATGCGAAGCATTGTTTACAGCCTAAGTACTAGGTACCGGGGGTGCAGGGTTTTTAGATGTTTAACTCATTTTTCCCCAGTTCCGCCAACGTTGTCCAAGTACCGAAACATACAGATATTGCCTTTTACGGCGACTTTTGGACAACGCAGTAGTGCTGAACTATACCGCCATTAACGTCAGGGTAATGTCCTCCAGACAGGACCTACAGTTTACCGTAAAACTCGAACGACACCCAACGACACACAGTGTTCACTGGCGGTCACCCATCCACTTAATAGTCCTACAGGGTTGCCTAACTTCGCTGATCTTACGAGCTTCTTTTCCTTCTTTCTTGGAGACACTTTTTAATCCGTTATAATCTTTCTTCCTTTTTTTCAATGATATAAAATTAAATACAACGAACTGTTTCTACACCCAAGATTAACAACTTCTATTTATCCACCCATATCAGAAAGTTTAAAAAATAAAAAACCTTTTTTCTATTTATAAATTTTTCACCCTTTCAGGTTATGTTATGGTAATCCACTGACAGCTGTTTACAAAATTTACAGTTGAGCGCATAAGTATCTTATAAATTATTAGCAATGTTTTTACATAAACTGAATATAAGTATAAATCACAAATTAATGTATTTTAGGAAGCAGTACGTCTACTATTTTAAGACTAATATCAAAAAAACATCAATTTGTTACTGAATATCTTGATTGTTTTTCAAAATATTTTCCTTTATGATCTATGTACCTACTTTTGCGTACGTTCGAACCATTTGTCAAAGTATTTTTTTTTCCACCGGAGACACCTCCAAAACACGGTTTTTGATTACATTAACGGCTTCTACCGACGAAAATCATTGTTCACGCAATTTACTCTTGACGTTCGGGAACAAAAAAACGTCATTTGGTGCCAAATCAGGACTTTAAAGCGGATGACCAATTAATTCAATTTTGTTAGTGCTCAAATAGTCGATTGTTAAACGAGATATGTGACAGCGGGTAGTACCGTAATGACAAGTCATCCGACGGCGCTTGTTTATTTTTGTTTTTTCCGACTTGACACTGCTACCACATGACTTTCCATGATTCGCCACCTTTTATAATCTTATTCACGTCTTTTGAAGCAGCGTCATTGTGTGCGTTAGGCATTTGTTTAGACCAATCTTTTTGAGATATTGCTAGATTATGCGGGATTCAACAAAAGTGAACCTTTTTTATGGCTAAATAATTATGTAATATTTTATATATGTATATGAAACTGATGCCTAGGGTTGCCTTAATCTCACAGTAGATTATTTGACAATTTTGCTTTATAAGTTTTTTGCATAGTATCAACTTTTTTGTCACAGCAACTGATTTTGGACGATCCTCGCGACTTTCATCGATGAGCGAACAGCAACTTTAATTAAAAATTAGTTATACCAGCGTTTCACGTGGCAAAGGATGGGAATTCATCCCCAAAAGTAGAAATAAATTGATCGATTTAGTCCTGTGAAGACAATCACAATCCACGTCAAAAGTCGTAATAAATCATTGCACAAAAAATTTTCAGGAATTGATTTTATTTTTTTCACTTCACAAGACCTTTAAATGTCTGTAAACAACACAAATTGCGCACAAATAAAACATGTTCCAAAAAAGGTTATGGTCAGAAATTCTAGTGGAAAAGTCAGATAGCACCTGACAACACTAAATGTTGCCAAGGTTCATAATAAGAGTATAAGTAGTACCTCTCGTGCTAAAATTTATTAAAAATCTTCATCAAAATTTTATAAATAATTTTCGCCATAAATTTTATTAAAATTAACATAATGTTACGGACTTTAGTTAGTGTTTAGTTATTAGAAATGTAAAAGGTTAGAATTATTTTATTTAGGTTAATAATTTATTAAAAATAGGTTACCTTAGTTTTTCCCTTTTTCGACGGTCATTGAGGATTATCCTGAGGGCACTGGAAACATCATTTTCACACTTTTCTGGCATCCTGTAGTAAAATAATTCTTCCAGCTAATACTAGACTTTTCCAGACTTTTCCATTCTTTTCCACATTACTATATAAGCGCGAAGGAAGTCCGCACGGGCCAGCTTAGTTTTGTATTTCCACGAGATAAGAAGTTAACAGACAGTTAAAGGTTAAACAGTTGTCATTATTACGTTACGTTAAAGTGTTACCATAGAAACGTTTGTAAACCTGATATCCAATAAAAAGGTGTAAAACCAGGATCCGTGTTTTTATAGGGGATGTCACGGAACAATATGTATAAAAGGCTCTAACAGTAAAAAGTAAAGTTATCGTTTTTAGGTGACCTGGTCTGGCTTGGATCTCCATGACTTTTTCAAACCACAATGGGAATACCAGGGAAGATATGCCACAGAACTGTTTACCGAAAAATCCCTGGATATTATAGATAAACATGACATCAACACACCACTCTTTCTGTATTTATCCCACTTAGCAGCGCATACGGGTGCTAATGGTACCGAATTGGGAGTACCTAACATTACGGAAACTGAAGAGAAATATTCTTATATCCAAGAGCCTATGAGGCGGAGATTTGCAGGTATTTGAATATACATACTACAATAGGCCTTCCGAATAAAATTAATGTTGTATTTAAAAAAAGTTAGATCTCTTCTTTTGCATATTTAAGAACCATATGCATTCTTTTTTCGAAAAAAAAAAATGTTTCGGCCTAATTACCGTTTAAAGTTCATATCTGGTCCTTTAAATCTGTGGGTTGTGCTGGCCAAAAGCGGTTGCGGCCACATTTAGTAGATTTCTACTCTTTTGGTAGATTTGCCCCAGTTTTTCAGAAATTCTAGTAGACAAATATTTTTGATAGAATTTAATAGATGCAATGCAAGTAGTATGTCAGATAATATTGAACAGATCTGGCATACGGCAAGCTTAAAAAGTATGCACCAAAAAGAGCATTTTTTTTGCAAAACTAGATATGTTTTGATTCTAGTTTTGCAAAACAAATGCTGTTTGACTGTTTCAAACGTAAATTGCACAATATTTTTAGCTTTAAATCGACTAACGATCGTAATAAATAATAAAAATGTCTTTTCAATATTATTTGAAAAGAGAATTTAAACGAGATTGAGAATTGGGCCAAATTTAATCCAGATTTACAGATGTTAAAAAAATAGATTTTATTCCAATGTTGGAGTATTTATAATTTCTGTATCTCTTTTATAAACAAATTTAATTTTTCTTTTTTTCGTGTTCGTGAATAAAAAAATAATTTTACACAATTACAAATTATACATTTTAAAAGGATTTTAATTTTTTATTTAGTAAATTTAAATAGATTATAGCTAAACATTCCGTAGATTCCCTAAATACAATATGGCAACGCTGTCTGTGCCGGCATGGGAAAATTTATTATTTGCATTTTGGTTGTATTTATCCTATGTCCGTGTGGATCTGTTTTTGTGCATTTTGCTTTTTAATAACGTGTTATTATCAGGAATCATAGCTAAAGAAGGATTTTTAATAGCTCAGTTTAATAACCTACTCGAGGCAAACGCGCTAATGGTAGCCAAATTTTTCTCCAGCAGTGCATAAAATTTTAAACACAACAAACTCTTAAAACACACTTACATGAATGGTGCATTGTGACGTCACGCGCTATTTGGCGCGGGCGTTTTGTATTGGAACTTTTGACAGACGTGTTACTTAGTTAAAAAGGATTATTTTTATTCAAAAAAAAACTGTAAGGGTAAGCAAAAGTTATACTAACTGAAAAAAATATATATTTTAGAGGTTGTCAACCAGCTTGACAAATCAGTGGGACAAGTTGTCAAAAAATTAGAAGAAAGAGGCATGCTAGAAAACTCCATAGTTCTATTTTTGTCGGATAATGGAGCACAAACTCAAGGAATTTATGAAAATTTTGGATCAAATTATCCACTTAAAGGGGTAAATATTAAATAATATTTCACGTTTAAAATAATAAGTTAATTTAATTTCATTGTAAATACCTTTTTGCAACAACATACACCTTTTGTTTTAGTTAAAATTTACACTCTTGGAGGGCGGTGTTCGTGGTTCGGCGGTCCTATTTAGTCCACTTTTAAAGAAAAAAGGATACATTAACAACCACCTTATGCATATAACGGATCTGTTTGCTACTTTCCTACATGTAGCAGGTAATATATTTTCTTAAAGCTATTAACTATCACTTTGAATAAGGAACAAATTTGTAAAACCAATTTTATAAAAGATTATTAGTCCAGGAGGAATCGGCGCATGAGTACTGAAAACTATTCCAACTTAATTTTTTTATACGATCCTCTTTAAAATGCCCTACTGATAATATAAATGCATGTTGCCATTGGGCACACCAGTGCCATATTTTTTAAATCAAAATTGTTTAAACAATTGAAAGGGGTTATTTTTTCAACCGGATAATTTTTGTTATATTCTTTATTGAAATACACGATAAAGTTAATATTTTCAATATTTTTAAAGGTTCGAAAAATCACCAATTTGGGAACTTTTCACTCAATGAAAAATATATTAAAAAAATAAAATATAAAAAAAATATTCTTTATGCAATAGTTAATAATATCCTTAATTGAGATTTGAAAAAATTACATTGTTTATACCTGTTTTTTAATTGTTTATTACGCCTGCTCACAAGTATGCGTCTCTTACTTTAAGTATACTTCGTTTCACGAGGGTTTGTACTTTCGTATCAATTTCCTTACCTTTTTTAACAAATTAAAAAGGTCAAAAACAGACTGAAACAAATTAATGACGTCAAAAAAGGTTGGTCGTTTTTTAAAAATCAAAATGGCTGCCGTTCAGCAGCTGATTTTTTAAAGCTACAAAAATAAAATCCTAAAATATGGGTTATGAAATTTGTCATTTTTCAAACTTGTCAAAAAAATTGTTTTGTCAAAAGTAACGTCAGATTTTATTTTCATTTTCATTTTTATTGTGTAAAATGCCCGACGGTATTCAGGTGAACAAAATATAATTTTAAACCTTATTGCTATTTCACACAGGAGAGAATGAGGAATTAACCTGTTAACTTACTCGTTTTAGAGTAAGTAGTTTGTTTATTCTTGTGGTTTGTTATTGGTATACATATTAAAAGTAATTTATGTCTATTTTTTTTGCTGTGGGAGGCTGATGCCCTGGGATCGGCATTACCACCGTCAAAAGATAAGTTCGCATGGGATCAAAACAATGAGGATTATAAAGGCCACAACGACTGCAAATTCAATCTTTGGACGCCCTCTTTATAAGACAGAGCACATCATTAAAATAAAATTTAAGTGTTTGCTGCAAGTATTTAAAATAAACTTTATTTTATTAAATAAATTTAAAAAATGTACCTATTCAATTTTAAAAACTTAAACTTAGTAAGTATAATGTTGGCACCACCGCATATTATAAGTTACGGCTATGGTATTTTCTGCTTCTTTAGTGTTCAAAAATCCAGTTAAACCTTATATAACATCCATATAAATAATTTGATTAAAAAAATTTAAAAAAAAAGGACCTAAACTAACAAATAAAATACCAAAAAAGAGAAAATGTAAAAAAAGAAAAGTTTTTGCTAGCAAGGTATAAGATAGCACGGACAAAAGTATTATAAAAAATAAACCAATTTATAGACCGTCTTTTTTTTAGCCCGAAAACCGGAAAAAGTTTAAAATAACTGCAAATTGTTATATATGTATTATATTCCAGGTATTTCTTTCTGGTTTCTATAAAGCCACTGTTGGTTTAAAAATGAAATCTTTTAAAAATGTTTTTCTGATAATTACTTGTTCCATTATGCCGACTAAAACACCCATTTTCTAAAAAATCAAATTTCGATGGTCTTTCATCATGAGAAACAAAAAATCAACAAAATTGAGACAAAATAACGTGCTAAAATTTTTATTAATAAAGGAATCTTGAATCCCCATAACCTGGTCCAATCGAATTTTTGATTTAAGCTTAGTTTTACCTTAAGGAAATTAAAAATTTTATTAGAAAACAATTTAAACGTGCTCTAAAGAGCGATTTGAAACGTACTTTAATTAAAAATGTGGTTGAATTTAATTAATTAGCGACAACCCTTTTTCCCCAAGCATGACGTCATTAATGACGTAAGTACAAACCCTCGTGAAACGTTCTATATTACCGTCTCCCCGCTGCATCGGCCTCTCTGTGTCCTGAATCATTATTTATCATTTATCTTAAAAACTATCAAAATTGTTATTAATAATTAAATTATCTACAATTTATTTTTAATAAGTTAAAAATCAATTTCTACATTTTTACAAAAGGTAGAGCGTAGCGTAGCTTGAAGCGGAACATATAATTAAAACTAATTTTTTATTGGTTTATATTATTTATTTGGTATTATTATAGTAATGTATGCATTTATATCAATAAGCTAACATCATAGATAGAGAAAGCATTTCATTCATAAACGCAATCGAGAGCTGCGGCCAACATGTTTTTGTTTATTATTGGCGATAGAATGGTACAAGCATAGTTTGTACTTACTTGTGATATGATAATCCAGGAATCATATCCGTCACTTTACACACTTGCCACTGCCTTACCATTTTAATTTATGAAAAGTACTTACACAAAACTGAAATTTATACAATTGCCACAAAAATTACCCAAACAACAAAAAACATTTATACTAAAACGCCATATTGAATGTGTCATCTGTCGAGCGAAGCCATGGATTCTAGAAAGGTAAAGCATCACCACTCTGTGTTACAAAAATGGCCCTCCAGTTGCAGATGGCGTTGTATTCCAGTGGGCCGTTTTTAAACTTTACTTTATATATTGCGGTCAAGGTCATTGGTTCTCATTGGTTCCCCAAGCTACACCAGCGGCTCCTATTGAGGGTCACTTTTTGAGCAAAACAGCCATAAGAGAGGGTGATCCTTTACTTCTCTAGAATCCATGAGCGAAGCTGAAGGAGCGGAAATACGCTTCTACGAAAAATGCGCTGTTGTCACGTTGTCGCGCCTTTATTAGTAACTGTCCAAAAAGAAAATAGTATTTTAACATCATTACTTTTCTGTGTTATACTTTATAGTAATAAATATTACAAATATTATTCACAGTTTAAAATACAATAGTAGAGCTTATTTTGATGTAATTTTAGGAATAAATTAAGTAAATTTAATCATAATATACTATCAAGTAAAAAGAAACAGAGAGATACTTGGCAGTCACGCTTTACGACAAAATAGTATCTGTAGGTAACCATTCTCCGGGTTTTGGTGGATTTTATTGTTTCGAGTACAGAGGTTCATTCATCGCTAGGCAGAACCTTAGAATGTGCGTTTATGATGCCACGCTTATGCCAAATCGATGCTTTCTCCAGTTAAACTAACAGCTCATTAATTTTTATTAACGTTAATAAACTATAATGGTATTTTAACATTTTTTGGAATCACAATTATAGAGAGATAATAAAAAGATATTGGTACGCACTTAAAGGTTCGAATTAAAAAATAAAATAACAAATACTTATATGTATATGTATCATGGTGTGTGTATGATTATGGTGGAAGCTGGTAAACAATTTTGAGTAAGCTGTTGAGGCACTTTGAAAATTTGTGTAATTGTCTTTGAAGGACCTCTAAACATAAAAGTCAAGGTCTGGCTGAAGGGTACCAACCCTTGAATTAAAATTATTGCAGCGTATGAGTCAGAGAGAGACGGCGATACTTAAAGGTAAGGGACGCATACTTGTGAGCGCGCGAAATAAGCAACCAAAAAACAGGTATAAGCAATGATTTTTTTAAAAATCTTAATCAAGGATATGATTGATTATTGTATAAAGAATTTAGAAAAAAATATCTTATATTTTATTATTTTTTGATATATATTTTTTATGGGTCAAGAGAACCCAAATTTGAGATTTTTTGAACCTTTAAAAATTAATACCTCTAAAAATATTAACTTTATCGTGGAAAGTCATAAAACCTTTTTATTTGCATTTCAATAAAGATATAAAAAATGTCCGGTTGGAAAATACAAATTTATTAATATTATACAACCTTTGCATTAAAACGTTCACGATGTCTAAGTTATGAAAGCAAGCAAAAGTATGTCTCCATTTTTAAAAATGATGAACGTAATCAAATTAATAATTATCGATCTGTTTCCATACTTAGCAATTTTGCAAAGGTCCTTGAGTGCATTCTTTATGGGCGAATCAGCCTGTCAGTTCGCGCATATATTGCTTCAGAACAACATGGTTTTGTAGATGGTAGGTGATCTGTTTCTAATATGGCCTGTTTAACGCAATTACTATCCAAAATCTTGGACAAGCAAGAACAGGTGGATGTAGTCTATACGGATTTTGCCAAGGCCTTTGACAGAATTTCGCATGCTGTTTTGCTTGATAAGCCGAGAATGTTTGGATTTGATAAGCCAACTCTGAAAATTTTCG
This sequence comes from Listronotus oregonensis, assembly GCA_019359885.1. Classification (NCBI taxonomy): domain Eukaryota; kingdom Metazoa; phylum Arthropoda; class Insecta; order Coleoptera; family Curculionidae; genus Listronotus; species Listronotus oregonensis. The sequence goes on along the minus strand of JAHBCN010001685.1, from coordinate 86,966 downwards.
AATCTTACTTAACCAATAGAAAGCAATTTGTCTTTTATAATGGGTACAAATCAGATGAATATATTGCAACATCGGGTGTCCCTCAGGGTTCAAACCTAGGGCCTTTATTGTTTTTGCTTTTTATTAACGATTTGTGTCAAGTTATCGAATGTGAAAAGTTACTTTTTGCAGATGACCCTAAAGTATTCTTACCCATTGAAACACATTATGATTGTGTACTATTACAAAAACAATTAAATATTATTCAGAGGTGGTGCGAAGAAAACAGACTCAGTCTTAATACAGCTAAGTGAAAGTAATGACTTACACTCGTAAACAGCATTCTTTTCAGTATCCCTATTCCATATCGGGGGTGGTTTTAGAGAGGGGACTGGTTCACTAAAAGATCTGGGAGTTATATTTGATACTAAATTAAGTTTTGTTGATCACATCAATCAGATGATTCTTGCGGCGGGTCGGACACTTGGCTTCATTGTGCGTAATAGTAGAAATTTTAACGATTAACGAGTTCTAAAGCTCTTGTATTGTACTTACGTGCGTTCAAAACTTGAATATGCTTCATTAATTTGAAATCCTTACTATAATTGCCATATAAATAATATAGATAGAGTCCAGAAGAGGTTTCTAAAATATTTAAATTTTAAGGTAAAAGGTGTTTATCCAGAGCGTGGTTTAGATTACCGTGTTTTGTTGCAAAAATATAATTTTGAAAGCTTAGAACTGCAAAGGATAAGTGCCTCCATAATATTTTTGTTTAAATTACTGGGCGGTGGAGTTGATTGTCCTGAGCTGCTGAATCAGATAAATATCTTTGTTCCTGAACTAAATGCTAGAAATTATGTTACATTTATGTCTGAAAGAGCTCGAACTAATGTTATGATAAAATCGCCAATTAATTTTATGTGTTTCAGTTTTAATAGAATTTCAAATGGTTGTGATATTTTTAATTGTACTCTTAATGAATTAAAACGAAGAAACAGATGTGGTCAGTTAGAGTTATTTTGATTGTTTTTTGTATGTGTTACTTACCAAATCATTTTTATGTTTATTTATTGTATTGTTTATGTTTCATAAGTTCTTATTTTTATTTATGTTGCTCTGTAAATGGGTACTTGTTGGGCAATAAAGCTATTATTATTATTATTATTAATTCCTTGCAATTGTTTAAACCGAAATTATTTAAACAATTGCAAGGAATTGTTATTTTCTAACCGGACATATGGCACGGGGTTGCCCCATGGCAACATATATTTATATCATCAGCAAGGCAATTTAGAGAAGGATCGTATAAAAAAATTGAGGTGGAATAGTTTTCGGTACTCATTCGCCGATTTCTCCTAGACTATAAAGTGTTTAGGTGCCTAAATATAAAAAAATACAAAGTCCATTAAATTTAGGCTTGCGTTTTTGAGAACGGGTAAAATGTTCATCATTTAAAAAAAATATATACTATATTTTAAAATCTATGCATTTTTAGCAAAAATATGTAGAAAGCGTTTTTGAATATAATTAAAATTCCTGTCGAACCGAAAGAGTTGAAACAAATAATTAAAAGAAAAACTAATAGTTTTCATGGTACATTACTAAACTATGTTTTAACATAAAAAGAACGTTATAAAATACCCTTTTTTGGATAAAAATATTATTTGTATAAAAAATAAAAATTAATCTGACATAAAAAAATCAGCAAAAAATGATGAAAACTTCTAAAATTCAAAAAGAAACATTTCACTGTCAAATTTTAATAAAAATACTTTTAGCATTGCTCATTAAAATAAAAAATTAATATTGCAATTTTTGTTTTTGTTTTTTTAATTCTGTTTTTGCATTTATTTTGCAATATTTTTTTCAACTTCAGAAGGTGCCATTCGACTGAAAATTTCGTTCTTTACAAAAAGACTATGTACATATTTTTGCTAAAAATGTATAGCTTTGGAAATAATTTATGTTTTAGAATGATGACAAATATAATAACATTTTGTATTTTTTTTTAATATTTAGGCATCGCTTACTTTCCCCATCCTAAAAAGAAAAACATTCTGTGTTACACTTTTCATTCCGATAAGACGTATTTTTATGTTTAAGGTGGAAACACTGGATTATTTGACGGCCTGGATGGATTCAATCAATGGAAAAGCATCTCGGAAAATAATCCTTCTCTCAGAGGAGAAATTTTACTTAACGTCGATGAAAGATTTGGATTTTCAGGATTAATAAGCAATTTTGGACGATATAAGTTTTTAAATGGTGAGATAACCAAATTAACTTAATAAATCAACAGGTTACGTCGTATTGACAATCAATTACATCATTTTGATGTCTTTTAAATACGATCGGATATAACGAATATTGTTTTTATACTAAGTGCGGTGTATGTGTATCAAGGGTTTTGGTTATTTAGTTTTAAACAATAGTGACAAAAAACTTTTGGACTGAATTTTAAATCACAATATTTTTTCATGAAGTCTGATGCCACCTATCAGCTAAAGCATACAACTTTGATTATAGTTTGTCTCATAGTATACCGTGTTAGCTTTTGCCTTCATTTATGGATTATACCTGCCGACACCAATAAAACTGCGGATCGGTAGGTATTAAAGGACATAACATTAGGGACGGACTCTAATAATATAAAGATTTATAATTTATTGTTTATTTAGGTAGGTATAATCTTAAAATTACATTAAGAAATTAAATATATGCAAAGTTTTAATAAATTAATAACTATATTATCTATACAAAATTACATTTTTAATCTAAATATTTAAATCTAATTCTGTTATACCATCAGAGTCATCATTGAGATTAATTACAATAGGATTTATGTTGTTTTGTAGAGAAATGTAAAAGTCCTCAATTTATATAATGTGCTGTACTGAATTTTTTCAGCTCTCAACTGGTATGTTAGTAATTACATTTTTTATTAAATTTATAACACTGGGACTTAAAGTAGGTGCAACATTTTCTGCTCTGATCTTTGATTTTACTTGGTTTCACAATGCTCTATGGGGTTAAACATACAGTGATACGAAGGAAGACGTAAGACAGTATGCCCAGCCTGTTTAGCCAAATTATCACATACATATTGTTTTTTAATTGCATATGAATTTAGGACTTCAAAAAGTTGCGTTTTTTTGTAACTGAATTCAAAATAAATATCATTTTCTAACAAATATTCCTGGATTTCAGTTTTTGAACTTGATGAAGCTGGTGCTTTGTGTAGCAGACGGCTGTGGTAGCTTGCGTTATCCATGACAATAACACTGTTGTTTGGAATATTTTTTAAAAGATAATTTTGAAACCAGTTTTTAAAAAGTTCTGCACTTGTATCCTCGTGATAATCCAAGCTAGAATCCTTAATATTTTTTGCAGACAACAGCTAGTAGTTTGGGACAAATCCGTCTTCTGAACCAGCGTGTATTATGATAATGCGTTTTCCTTTATTTGAAGGTGCTTTCGTCTGACAGTTTTGACTGGAATCAACCCATCCTTTGGATACTGTGTTATGTGTATCGAATCACTATTGTCTATACGGTGAGATTGAAAATCACTACGTTTTTTTCTTTTGTTCAATTCTTCACTAATAATAATATCCCTTATCGATGATATTGGAGTTTTTGTAAGTAGACAGGTTTCTTTTAAAACTTCTTGTTTATTTGGATCTCTACTGATTAAAGTTTTATACACATTTTTCACAACCTGTTTTGCATCTAATGACAAATGATTCCGACGCGACATAGTTATATTCTCGTAAAAAAACTTTTTCGAAACGCACAGTAAAAACGGTTATTCAACACTGCCACTAAAATATTAGCCAAAATATTTATATGCCTAATGGTTAATACTCAAGAAATACCTGGCCCACCCCTGCCCTTAGGAACAAATGGGTTTACCCAATAACAATAGGTAATAAAATCGTTTAAGGTTTATTGGGGTATGGCCCGTCAAATGCCATAACGATATACTTTGAGACAGACTATACCACTTTTTTTGTGGGCCTGTGTTATGAGTATACCGGATGACAACAAAATCACTACCGAGCATTTTATTTTCTTCAGTAAAAACATTTTTTAGAATGATGTATCGTCAGATGCGGTTTTGGAAATAATAACATCTGCCTATTACCTCCGGTTTAACCGTAACTGACGTAAATTTTGATATGTGAAATAGCTTAGTCTGTATATTTTTTAGGATATGAATTGTAAGACATTCATTCCTGATATAAACCTGCATCCAAAATCCGCACATTGTGCAGTCGTAGGGGAAAACAAATGAATATCTTAAAAATGTAATATGCTTAGTTTAATTCTATCTGGGGGTCATATTAATACTACTTCCGGCTTTACCGGAAGTGCTGTGAAAATTGACTTACCTAATAATGTTACTTAAAAAATGTTAATGGCATACTGTATATTGAACATTCCATTTTAATGTCTCTGAACATTTTGTTTATAAAGATCTTCATCTAAACCTAATATTTTTTAGATATGCCCATATTGTTTCCCATAAACTGCATAGTGTGTGATCTTTTGGACATTTTCAATCGCCATTTTCTTGAAAATCAACAGCGATTTATGATATAATACAAGTTTTATATCAAGAATAGCTTGTAGAATAGAATCTTAAAAATATACAGGGTGTTTCACTTAAATATAAAGATATACGTCACTTCCGTTAAGGCAAATGTTATTATATCAGGAATCGGTATCTGATGACAAAATATACCATCCTAAAATTTGAAAGTCATACTTGTCAAATAGCCATCTTGCGTTGTGTATCTTTCCTGTAAAATCCTAAAGAATGCTTAAGAGAATGATTTGAATTGAAACAAAAGAGATATGACATAAAATAAACATTTTTTAATGGAACATCGTATTTATTGCTTGGTTTTTGAAAATGTCTCATATATTCGATACGTTTTAGTAAAAGGGGTATTGTATTTATTTTTAATAAAAACAGAATTAATTTATTTAAATGATTCACTTTTACCGATATGTATTAAAAATAGCTTTTTCTAATTAAAATCGCAAATCGCTCATAGTGTTAAAACGCCATTTTTAGGTTCTTTTAATAATGGAGTGTACGATGCTGCACAGGGCGACACAGGAAGAACTTTTAAGACTCCTGCGTATGACATAGATGCTGTACTAAACAGTGACGTCAATCAAGCAATTCAGAGCCTTAAAGATAGTTCACCTCTGACACCACAAAAAATAACCCTCTTAAGAAAACAGTTGGACATAAGTTCTTGTAACGGAAAACTTAGGACATCAGATCCATCTTGCCTGGGTAAGTTTTGGTTAGTTTTGGTTAGACATCGGATTCATCTTGCCTGGGTAAGTTTTTATTATACAAGGCAAAGTTATTTTAATCAAAAAATATTATTTTTTAAAACATACGAATTACAAATTTTGTGTGTGTTTGATATTTTTAGGATAGCTTTAAATTCCGGGTGACATCAATCCATTTTTGACGTTGTAATGCCATAGAAGTATTATAGATAAAGCAGGAATGACACCCGGCTGTCTGTAAGCGGAAACGTCCGGCGGTTAGAGAAAGAGAAAGAGGATCGCGGTATCCTATCTGTCTCTCTTTACTGACGCATGCGAGAGAGATAGATAGAGTACTGTGATCTCCCTCTTTTTAATCGAAGGACAGTTCGAGGCCTGGCTCCCCTGCTCTATCTATAATACCTCTATGAGTAATGCAGTACTATTTATTATTTGCGAGTAGAATATTACAAGGACATAATACGAGAGACATTTCTTATATTTTAAGCCATAGCAACACTGAGTGTTTTTAGATGCCATCTGACATTTCCAGTGAAAAGTTTGTCGTTTCTGGCCAACTTATAATGTTGCATCTAGGTATCCATGATCGAACGCAAACTAATCTAAGGACGTCGCTCAGGTGATATCCGAAAATTTCAGGAGCAGTTTTGGTAACCAGTATGAAAAATAGGAATAAGGCAAGATGGAAAAATTATATTTTCGTGTCTAACTATTATCTTTAAAACGGCAACTCTTTTTTGACAAGCACTTTCCAAAAAAAGGATTTTTTGACGAATCCAACGATACCAAATTACTTTCGATGGGATTCAAAATAAGAACGTTAATTAAATATTACAAAGCAAAATACTGCACTTTATACTATACTACACGATGCATAATATTTTGCTATTATTAATTATTAAGTGAGTGTTTTGTTTTTAAAAGACAAAAGAAAACTTGATAAAAATAACTAGTTGTGACATCAACTGAGGCCTTAGATAATTTTCCGATCATGGCCACCTAGACGCAATATTAAAAGTGGCTCTAAAAAAATATAGAAGTAAAAACTTTTAAAAACGTCACATTCTGATTCATAATTGCCTTAGAAATTCAAAAATGTTAAAATGTACAGAATGCCTCTTTTAAAAATTCAAAACCGGAACCAATTCCGGTGAAACCGGAAGTGGGAAGAAAGTGAAAAATAGGCGAAAATACTTTTCTTTTTTTACGAGTTACCTACATTAAATATCATTTTAATGTAGGTAGTTTAATAGTCTAGAAGTTATGACTTGTCTAATAGACAAACTAGTTTGTCCTAGGCCAAATCCGAATTAAAGATTAGTTATGGTTAGTTCTAGTTAGGTTCTTCATTTATCATTAAACATTTATTGTAAAATTCTAAATTTAATTCGGATTTGGCCTAGGACAAACTAACTTGGCCTGAACATCTACAATAAATTACATAACAAAATAGTTATTTTCGTAAAAAAAAACTAAATTCAGGTTTTTTGGGACGAAAAACTGATTTAGGTACGTGTTTTTTTTGTTTATGCTTCAAAAAAACATTTAAACTTTTTATAATGTATGATTAGTCGTTTGACAACACCAGTGTATATATAAAAAAATATTATTTCATAATTTTGAGTTCTTTTTTTGAAGTCGATAATATTTTTTAAATAACGTTTTTATTTATCTAGGTTCAAAATAACCACAGAGCTGCCGGTATAGCCAAATTCTACAGTTACTCTATGACCTATTCATTACCGACCATCTTATGTTGTATAAATCCCATCGAGTTTTAAGATTGACATCTCCTACAGTCACATCACATTGTTTATTTTTTTTTTGGAGAATGCCTGTTCGATCTATGGAACGACCCATGTGAAACCGAAAATATTGTCGACAAAAAGCCATTAGTCAGAGCGTTTCTAAAGGCAAGATTAGGACAATTTGTAAGGCAAATAGAGCCTCAAAGAAACCAGAAGGTTGATCTAAATTCAAACCCCAAGTATTGTAATAACACTTGGTTCAACTGGTTGGATACAGATGGCTGTTACACAGCTTCCTTGGGGTTGACACCGTATTTATTGTAGTTTAAAGTGGTTGATTTCAACATTGGGTTAATATAAGTACAATTTTATTTAGTGAGATAATAAATATAAGGAATAATATTGTCTAATTATTGCGTTTTTTAAAAGAGTAATTTATATCCACTCACGAGAAGGATTCACGTATATACTGGAACTTGGCTGTAATTTTTTATTTAACTGCACTGAGTATATAAATTTTCCACTTATTCATCCTCTGAGCACTTTTCCATCGCTTCGGAAGTTTCATAATGTCAATTTTATACAATGTTGCTAATTGAGCGCGAAGTTATTCATGCTCAAACTCGGCAACATTATCATCGGCTTGAAATTCTGAGCCTTCTAATGCCTCTTTCAGCGACACAAAGTGACGGAAGTCACATGGCCATAACTCTTGACTATAAGATGGGTGTGGAAGAACCTCTCAACGCACTTTTTCGAGGTCATTTGTCCCTAATGGGACAGTATGAGGCCGGGTCTTATCGTGCAGAAAAATAACACTCTTGATTGAAAGGTTCCTTTTTTTTGAACGAAATGAAGATTTTTCTTGAGTAACCGGGTCAAAATAATAGAGAACATTAATGGTATGTTGTTTTCTCAACAAATAGGGTCCTGCTTTCCTAAAAGGGGGTAATCATACTAGCTGAAGGCACATCAGCGTAAAATTTTGAGCCGCCCAATCTTGATTAAACGGTTTTTCCTTTTTGAACCAAGTACAAGTTGAACTTTTTAAGTAAGCGAGTCAAAATAATAAATGTCATATGTCGTTCTTTCAAAAAATAGGTCCAGAGAAAACATTTGCTGTTCTAAAACACTTTACCAGCTGAAGACGCAACCTTTGCTTTTTTTTTCGGTCTTGGGAGTTTGAGTGGCACCAATCTAAACGGGATCTTTTTAATTCTGGCGTAAAATAGTGAACTCAGGTTTCGACGTAGGTAAGTAGAAAATTTAAAAATGCATCCACTTTATTTTGGTATTGCTGAGAAGTCTTTAAGACTTTGACACGGTGCTTTTTTGTTCCAGATGAGTACCCGCAAACTTTTCGATAATGCAGATAGGAATGGATGAATTTCGCGACGTTACCAACAGTAACTGGTAATGTTTCTGACATTTCTGGGACAAAAATTCTTTTATTGGTAAAAGTAAGATTGTCTATCTATTGTCTATCTCCAAAGCTCCGCGGATTAACCATTATTGACTCCTTAAAAGGGTTAGCCTCTTCGAAAGTTTAGTATTTGCTGCGTTAACAAAAAGTACCCTCTTATGTTTTTGAGGTCGCTGCATTCAAATCCAACGCCAATATGATAATATTGACATTTAACAGCTGTCAACTAGCTGCCAAACAACAAGTAATAATAAAAATTGATAAAATTAACATGGAAATATATGTTTTTAAGGTTGCTAAGTTCAAAACTTATTAAAAGATCGATGTTGTCAACTGTCAATATCGATCAGTTTTGAACTCAGCAACCTCAAAAATATATTTCCTCGTGGATTTTATCAATTTCGATTGTTACATGCTGTTTGACAGCTAGTTGACAGCTGTCAACTGTCAATATTATCATATTGGTGTTGGATTTAAATGCAGCGACCTCAAAAACATAAGAGGGTACTTTTTGTTAACGCAGCAAATACTAAACTTTCGAAATGATTACCCTTTTAAGGAGTCAATAATGGTGAATCCGTGGAGCTTTCCAAAATAAGCAAAATTGAGCTTTGTGCCCATTGAGACTTTTGTTCAGGATGCCGAAACGAACAACATATCCAAATTTCAGCCAATTTGACCGGGAGCCAATTCCCATAAGGTTTGTGCGGGGTTCTTTGAACCATATTTTGCTGTAAAAGATTAGGTAAAGAGACCGAGATTTTTAGATAGGAACTTGGCCCTTATTTTAGATAACTATTTTTGATGGTATTTCTTCTTTCTCTTCTCTTTTTTCTGAGTTTAATGAATGGAAAAAAAAGTTTGAGGAGATGTGATAATTCTTTTTTTTTTATTTTGGGACAGTCCATGAAGGCTGATGCCTAAGTACTAACGTACCGTGGGTGTCTTTAGTGTGGTGAGAGGGAGTTTGTTCACACGGGACTTAAATTTTTGGAGATTGGGAGGAAAAGGAAAAACTTCTGCGGGCAGCAGGTTCCATAGTCTTGACACTCTAGGGATGAAGGAACGAAGAAAGCGGGAAGTTCGGGGCCTCTCTAACTGAACTGTAAAAGGATGCATAAAAGTTGCACTACGTGTTGCTCGGTTGGGAGCTGCCAGAGAAGGAATTATACTGGCCAATTCCTCTGAGCAGAAGCCGTGAAAATACCTATAGAAGAGCGACAGATCCCCTACAGCTCGCCGGTGGGCAAGAAGAGGAAGCCTTTCTGTGAGCGTTGGATCATTAATAAGACGAACGGCTCTTCTTTGAATGGAGTCCAGAATGCTAAGTTTTGTAGGGGACGCCATTCCCCAGACATAAGAACAATATTCTAAAGAGGGTCTGATTTGGGATACATACAGAGTTTATGAGTTTTTTTAACAGTTTTATTTATAAGGGTAGACAAGTTCTGTTATTCTGGATTTAAAATTATTTTCCATATCCCAAATCACAATTTCCATGTAAATTGGGGTTTGGGGTCTAATAAGTAAAATGTACAATTTTCTTTGTTTACTGAATAAAATTATGCCTGCATTTTAAATTCTAAAACAATTAAGAGCCCTAGCACTGTACAAAAATAAAAACACGAGGGCTTAAAAAACAAGCCGATCTGCATAACAGCACACAGCCAGGCATCACTAAGGCCACTAGCAAACCCCAAAGTAACGACAAAGCTGATGTGGGAATGCAAAAAAAACTTGAGGTCCTGGAAGAACGCAACAGGGTAACTCTCCTGTGGACACCGGGGCATTCGGAAATAGACGGCAATGAAAAAGCGGACGAGCGGATCCTCCACACCATACTTTGGACCAGAACCTGCCCTTGGAGTGACCAAAACCACAGCACGGGGGCAAACTAGGGAATGGATACGAAACAAACATGAGGAATACTGGTCCAGCATCAGTAGAATAAAGATAGTAAATCTAGATGGCTTCCAGGAAAAAGAAAAAAAAGTCTTGAGAAAATCAGGTTCAATCAGATTGCAAACCAGTAAAATACATCCTAAATATAAGATATTACCGCCCCTGTTTCAGGGAGTTCCCAGTTAAAATGTGCAGTTTTCAGATTTTTTTTCCTTGCATCTTAAATCCAACTTACATACCAAACTTTAAGTTTCCACTCTCTTGGAAACTGTTCCATAATCTTAATGGGGCAATAAGTCAGTCAGTCAGTCAGTAGTAAAATGGGCGATTTTCAATATCGAATATCTCAGAAACCACTTGTCATAACTGTCTCAGTTTTTTTTCAAGTTATTAGAATACTTACGTATATAAATTGACATTCTGAATGCCATACCTTTATGTGCAACAATAACGAAGTTATGATATGGGGAAAAAACACGCTGAAACATTTCATGTAATATAAACACTGCGTGCGTCAGGCCGGAACTTGGCCTGGCACACTACGGTGCCCCTAGATCAACTTAAATCGATAGTTTTTGACATTCGCACTCTGTGATAACATTTTGTACACGTATTTTTCAAACAACTTGTATAAAGACACAAGTTCGTCAAAGTAGAAAAGTAACATTAAACAAACAAGTGAGAAAAAGTTACGCAAACATATACGAGTTTATAAACGCGTTCATTCATATCGAATTAAACTGTGCCACTTCCTTATGATTATAAAATTCTCAGGACATAAACAATTAGGTCAACGCAGATTGTTGTATAAGTTTTACCGTTTTTTTATGGATTCAGTATCGATCACTGTAACATTTTGGTGAATTAATAAGAAATTATTTATATTTTGACTGCGATCTAGAAAAAATATTTGACGAGATGAAAAAAGGATTTAAATACAAAATTAGTTGTGATTTGCCTTTGTTATCTTCAGCAAACAAATTAAAGTCAAAGAGTTGATAAAGGAAGGATAATTTTATTTTAAATAACATTTTTAATGCTTAGCGTTCTTTCATCCAATGTTTTTTTTAGCCATATACATAATTCGCATGCTGTTACAATTTTAAAAATTCTAGATTGAAAATATAAAAAGAAGTATAAATATTTTCGGATAAATTACCTTGTTGCTTTAATGCTAAATCCAAATAGCCGTTTTAGTAAAGACCTTAATGCCATAAAAAAATAATAAGCAAAGTTTGGCACAGAAAATGTTTGGGCAATTTTACAGATTATTTTAGATTGTATAAGTCAGTGTCATATCCCAAAGGAGTTTTTTAAGGAATCAAACATAAAAAATCCATAATAAAAACATCCTATAAGATGTCAATTCTAATAAATTGGTTAAGTCATTGGGTTCCGTTAACTTAATTAAAAATTTGGCATGATAATTAGTTTGGACAAGGTCGTAATTCTAACAGATTGTGTGTTAATGGGGTTTTTTAATGGGACAAATGTAAAAAAACATATTTAAAAAATAGGATAAAATAAATAACACAGTAAAGGAGGTAACGCAAATTTCGGGCAAAAAGAAAGTACTTGAAGTAACTTGTATTATGCTAAGAAAGATACCCAGTATTGAATTAAACAACTTCCGATACTGAGAAAAGGTATGGTGGCGGAGGGGAGTATTTAATGGGGGGATAAAAACAATTGCTTACCCAATCAATAAATTATCGTTTTGTATCATAAAAACATGAAATACAACTTATCATAAAAATGAACCCCTTCCAAGTAACCGCGCAAGGAAAATTCAGAGTTGTTTTTATTTTAATTTTTTTTTTATCAATCTTTTATCTGTAAGGAGATTTGTCCGTTTTAAAGTGCATATTTTATGTTTGCAACAATCAATGTTTTTTTTTGGGTAAAATTATAAAAAAATAGTCAGTCCAATTGCAATTTGACATTACCTGAAATTTCAGGGAAAACCTTAGCTTTAAAATGGTTACGGCCAATAATTCAATTTTTTTCGCAATTACAAAAAATGTTTTTGTTTTTACTTAATTTAGGGGTAGTTTTCCTGGGGATGGGGAAGTTAATAATATCTTTTTACTGAAAATATTGTTAGTTTGTCGGTTCTAAAACAAAAAGTTGCAACAAAAAAATTTAATAACGTTTTTTTTTTCCTTTTTTAATTTGGGGGTACTTTTCACCCCCTGGGAGAGGGGCAGGGGAAATGAATATCATAATAGTCAAAATACGATAAAATATTTTTAAAATATTAATTAAAAAACAAAAAGAAGAATTTGAGGTCATGTTTTTTGTATTCTTTCTTATTATGGGGGTAGTTCAACCCCCTATTATAAGCCCTTATATCTCACTTTCAGTGCATAATAAAAAAAATATATTAATTATTCTGAAAAAAAAATGGCATTTATTTGATAATCTGAGCTTTACTTCCAAAATATTTAAAAAAAACCCTAAAAAGGGTAGTTTTTACTGTTTTAAGGTTGTTTCAGAAATGTCTGATATTAAAATCGTAATCAGTGACCCAAAAAACCCTCCGGTAACTATTTTATTTGTTTGGCCAATTTTTACAGCGATTTAGACAAAATCCCAGTAACCAAACTTGTTTAATTCCATATTTGACACCTTTCTTGACAAATCTTAAAAAATTTCAAGTTGATCTGATTTGCCAGAAATTACTGCTTCATTTTACAAAAAAAATACTCCTTTCCTGTACTTAAAGGAATTGACCCAAAGTTAGCATAAACGTTGGTTGGGACAAGGCCTTAATTCTGACAGATTGTGCGAGTCAATGGCTCACGTAAACAGAATTTTTCAAGGGGTGAAAACTGAAAGAAAATGAAAAGGAAGTTGAAACAAATTTTAACCAAATTTATTACAATTACATTTATTAATGATTTGGTAATCATTTTTCGCACATTAATAGATTTCAAAATAAAAATTATATTTAAAAACAATTTATTAACTAAATAATTAAATCTGATCCATTACAAGGATTGGTTAGGAGAATGTCCTGAAAATTTTTTGGGAAAATGCCCAGTAACTGAGAGACTGTTTTTAGGGGAGAACAAAAAAGGGTAGATAAGACAAAAATTAAAATATTAGGTTCAAAAAAATAATAAAATAATGATTTTGAAGAACATGTTTATTTTAGCGTTTTTTTATACAATAATTTAAACATTTAAAATACTTTTAAATAATTGTTGAAATTTCTAACTACTAAAAAGGATTTTTCAAAGTCGCTTCCTAATTTTACCAAATTTGGTATCCCAGGTTTTTTGGGGCGATGATCACGAATCAACAATTTTTTCGGAACATTGTTTCGAGATATTCATCATTAAAGTTGAAATCAAATAACATATTTTGACTATATCTTTTTTTTTCTGCACAGAATTTAATTTTACACAAAATTCTTCAACATTATTATAAACACCTTTTTAAAACTTGTTTTTATATTTAATTTACACCTTTTTGTCATTTAATTGAAAACCCATTACTTTCAACGCCGCTTCGCCGCAATTTGAATACACTAGGTTTTATCATTAAATATGGCTTGCTTTGACATTAAAACTTAACAATTTAATGGAAAAAGGTAATCTTTAAAACGAAACTTTTCGAAAAATTTTTTCAGATTCGTGATCTGACCCAAGAAATCATATCCAAATTTGCAAAATTATATTTGGAGGCAACTTTCGAGATTACCTACCAATTGAGTTCATAGTTATTTTTCAGAAAATGGATTTCTTACATCTTTTATAAAAAATTTGTAAAAGTTTATATTTAAAAATAATTCTTAAGAAGAGTTGCTATTATAATATTATTTCATACTATCTAATTAGATTTTAGTTTTCAGCAATATAAAATTATATATTTTGTAAACACGAGTTTTAATTTTTATTTATCCTTTGATCAAACAAATTCTTTTCTTAGAACTTGTAAAATATACTTTATCTAGGTTTTGAGGCCATTCCTAATATTGCTATTTTATTTTTTAAATTAAAAGATAAGTATATTTATGTGCTTTACGAAATTAAGTCAACTACAGGAGCAGTCACACAAACTTTTCATTGTGTAAATTTTAAAAAGTATATATAACCAAAAAAAAAGATCAAAATAAATTTTTCTTTTTCAAAAGTATCTAAGCAATATTTCACTCATGTATAAATTTTTCCATAAGACGTTACAAATCTTTTAGCGGAAATTTCACGTTGCCTAGACAACGTAAATTTTTTTTTTTTTTTTTTTTTTTTTTTTTTTTTTTTTTTTTTTTTTTTTTTTTTTTTTTTTTTTTTTTTTTTTTTTTTTTTTTAAAAAAAAAAAAAGATCAAAATAAATTTTTAGACTGGTTTTTTTCCAAAAGTATCTTAATGGCGAATATTTCACTCATGTATAAATTTTCCATAAGACGTTAAAAATCAAAAAATTTTAGCGGAAATTTCACGTTGCCTAGACAACGTAAAATTTTAGCGGAAATTTCACGTTGCTAGACAACGTGGTATTTCCACTTACTTACAAACACAGAACAATCGAACCTGTTTGTTTCTATTGTCAATTAGAAACGTCAAAATGAGTCTATTTGGTCATGTACACAATGAAGAAATAGATAAAGTAATTAAAAAAACGATTTCAGTTATAGTTTTATTTATATTGAATGAAATTGAAAATTGTATGACAAAAAAAAACCGGTTTTAATGGTAAAATACTCTCATATTTCTCCATTCTAGAAATATTCCCCCTAAATACCGCTCGTGCAAAAAGATTAACCAGATAATTTTCATTCAAGCTTGTTATACAAATTCACAAATTGTTATACAATTATAAACAACAAGCTTTCATGAAAATTATCGTTAATTTTTAAGCACTCGTGGTATTACCCCCGATAATATAAATTTATCGTGGTTTTTAATTTAAAGCTCCAAATCAGATACAATATCAGTTTAATGAAAGATTTTATGAGTTTGAGAGGGTTTCTGACTAACTAAAGATTTTTGCAAACCCATTTTCATGAGATATTGAGGACGAACTGAGTAATATACAAATGAATGTGATTGATCTTGAATGTAATAATACCCTAAAATCTTATTTCTATGAGGTCAATGAGCTTGTTAAATTTCATGGCAGTCTGCCAACAAATTTCGATGAATTAGAAAAGTTTTCTCAGAAATTATTTACAATTTTTGGCAGCACCAGCTTATGCGAACAAATCTTCTCAATTCATAATTATAGAAAAAATAAATTTTGTTCTCATATCACAGGTGAGCACTTAGGTCATTTTATAGATTTCTACAAAAAAACATGAAAGCAAATCTCTCACAAATAGCCAGCCAAATACAGCCTCAAAAATCACATTAGGTTGAGCTTTGGTTTCATTTAAATATTCTTTCCATTGCATTTTTTGTTGTCGTTATTTCTAATTATTAAAATTTGAATAAAGTGGTAAATATTTTATTTCTTTATTTTTATATCAGCTCTGCACTGTAGTTGATAATAAATTTTCATTGATTGGTTAATTGGACCGATGTCAGCGCTTACCGTTGGTTGAGCACTAAATCCAGCAGTCATAGTCCTAACGCATATAATATTTCCATGCTTGAAGACTTAATGCTTGGATATGGCTTATTTTTCGGTCTAAGTGATTGCTGAACTAAAGGGGTACTTTTGTTGTACTCAATTTAATTTATAGACAATTATTATCAGCGTTTTTATTCTTTTCAAAGGCAAACTTTTTTTTAATCTTAATTATTCTAGTAGATAATCTGAATTTTATTTTAACCAAAAATCTTTAATTTCCATTGTTTTTATACAGGGTGTTATTTAATAAGTGTCCGATATTTCTGAGAGTGATTTTTTAACTATTTTTAAGGTAAAAATCTCTAGAATTAAAGTTGTTAATTATATAAATAATTAAAAAAACTATGAGTTTTTTAATTTTCCAATAATTTATGATTTTTTAAAGTTGCTGTTATCATCCCCTAGCTTCTAGGTACCCTATCTCAGTTAATTTTAATTTTGGGAAAAAAAGTTATATAATCATTTTTATGTATCTACCCAACATTGACACCAACGCTGAGTACACCCTGTTTGCGGATGATATCTACGACCATCATGTGTGCTGCCGGAGACCTGAAAGTTGCCCGAGGCCTCTCGAGCCTGGCGCAGGAGAGGGCAGAACGGTGGTTTGTTGCAAACAGATTGTTTTTAAATCGGGAGAAAACTCACAATATGATACTCTCCACAAGGGATATACCGAAGGCATGCGAGTCTGAGCCTGTGAAATTTTTGGGTGTTTACCTGGACAGTCGGATGCACTGAGATGTTCATACCACGCAACTATGCAAAAAATTAAGCAAAAATATCTTTATGCTTAGAAACCTGGGTGAGTGTGTATCCTCTAGGGTTCTAAGGGATGCATACTTTGCTACTATTCACTCCCACATTTCATATGCTATTGTAGCATGGGGTCATGGCAGTGGTGCTGCACTGGTCTTTGGCTTGCAAAGAAGAGCTGTAAGGGTGGTTTCTGGTTTGGGGTACAGAGATGATTGTCGACAGACATTTATAGACAACAAAATTCTGACTTTGCCATCATTATTTATCATGGTAACCTTAATGTATGTCAAGACGCACATTGATCAGTATGTAACTCACAGCGCTCGCCATGACCATAATACTCGCCACAGGTCTGACCTTGTGCCAAGGTACTGGAGAGTTAGAAGGTGTCAGGATGGTCCTGGGTACCTTGGTATTCACTTTTTTAATAAGCTCCCGGCCTCTCAGAGGGACTCTCCTTTAGGGGAATTTAAAAAAACACTAAAGGCATTTCTTATCAGCAAAGCATTTTTCTCGGTTCAGGAGTTCCTGGACACTTCTATTCTATCTTTTTAGTAAACATGTAGTAGTTAGTTGAGTGTTATATTTATTGACTTGTGTAATTGCTATGTACATGTATGTATGTATATGTATGTATATACATATGTATGTATGTATGTATGTATGTATATGTGTATATATGTAAGTATCGTATAATGAATTCAAATGTTTAACTTGTTTTACTTCCTTACATTTTAAATTTTTCTAGTATTAACTTTTAAATATTTAAAAAAATTTTTATATATATGTATGTATTGTTTAATTTTAAAAATAGTGTACTTTTTCTTTGTAAATTATTATATGTTAGTTAGTTTATAAATATTGTATTGTGTAATTTTACTTGAATTATTTTTATGTACATTTTTGTATTGTAAATTTTATGTGTTCTTTATTAATATGTATACTATTAAACTATTTATTTTATGAATAAATAAATTGAAAATTGAAATTGAAATTGAAAA
This sequence comes from Listronotus oregonensis, assembly GCA_019359885.1. Lineage (NCBI taxonomy): Eukaryota > Metazoa > Arthropoda > Insecta > Coleoptera > Curculionidae > Listronotus > Listronotus oregonensis. The sequence goes on along the minus strand of JAHBCN010001685.1, from coordinate 69,268 downwards.
TTGAAATTGAAAATGTAGAATTTTACGTCCTACAACTTTTATCAAAAACTTTTTTTTCTAGGAGTTACCCTTTCCTCAAAATTTCAAAAAAAACACTTTTTTATTTTTTTTACCCCTTCCCGGGGGTGAATTCAAAAAAAAATTTACAGTTCGTTTTTAGCTTTTCAAAGTAACTTATATCAAAAATTCAAGTTTTAACCCCAAATTCGTATTTCACGACCAATTTTCTTGGACTTACAAGCAATGATTATTTCAAACCAAAATATTTCGAAAAAGGTTGCTCCTATATAGAAATTAATTTCTTTAACCAAAAATTTAAATACAAGGATGTACAAAAAGTCATGAGCCTTTGAAAGTGAGAATAAACATGTAGATAGCGCCCCCCTACAAGTAAGAGCTAAATTAAGAACAAATTTAAATTTCTCATATCAATAAACCTCTAGGTACCAATTTTCATTCAAAAAGTGGCATTATTTAGGAAATTATGCAAAAAAAACAAAAATAAAAATAAAACTTTAACACCCTGTACCTTGAAAACGAAGCTTATTAGACCGCACGTTAATAAAAACTTTTTATATTAAAACTACTTAAAAATCACTCTCTAAAATATCGAACACTTATTAAGTAACACCCTGTATATTTTTAATATTATTTTTTAAATTGTATGTTTAAATCAAAATAAATATTCTCTTTACTATCTCCCAAAAAATACAAAATGGACGTAGTGATTTCCTAAAAATTGTCGATCAAATAGAAGTTATAAATTCTTTGGCCAGCCCAAGACCGATTCCCATATTTCATTCCTATAGTCCCCTAACCATCCCTATTTCTATCAGTTCAATCACAAACAACCTTTAAGATTGCCACTGTAGATAGCAGCACCTGTCAAACAGCCCGGTTGGATAACTATCCTTCATTTAAAAACAATAGTCTAGTACAGGGGTCTCCAAACTACGGCCCGAGGGCCACATCCGGCCCGCGGACAGATTTTGTCCGGCCCGCGGACAGGTTTTGTCCGGCCCGCGGAGAGCTAGCATACTTGAAAACTCCTTTTAGAGAACAAATAATTTTTATAGCAAATTAAATTTAGTTTACTGAAGTATTCTACTTTTATGTTGAATAATTATTAATATGACATCTACATTGATATGGTCATGGGCTAACTCCGCTAACTCATAACATTCTTGTAGGCTTATTGTTATTGTTTTGTGATAAGTTGGATATAGAAACACAGAATTGTAATGAGTAAAGACATGTATAATATGCAGAAAATTTAACTTGAGTATATAATAACTAACAAATTATTGAAATGAATCCAACTAACATTTTATACATTTTAAATAATCACATAACTTATAACAAACATAATGACATATGAAATACTAATGAGATTTATGTAATTGAGATTTTCCACTGACAATAGGTTGTAGTTGTGGACTAATTTTACTTGTACCAATTATTAAAAGAGATTTAAGATGCTCATCAGTTAATTTCGATCTGTAAACATTTTTTATGTACTTCATTTTGGAGGTTTTCTCACACAAATAAGTAGTACCAAAAACAGAAAACAGACCATAAGCAAATTTATGCAAATTATCAAATTGTGTCAGTGGAAGACTCTTATAAAATTCCAACAAAGATGAGTTTTGATATTTGTTCTTAATTATATCACTGCATTGTAAATCAATCATTTCCATTTGAAGTTCCGGGGCTAGGGTTTCAATGTCAGTATCAAAAGGATTCTGAAAAATCTTAATTTGATTCGCAATGGCATCAAAGTCCGAGAAACGAGTATCAAAATTTATCTTCAAAGCACTCAAAGTTTCGATTGCAAAATCGATAGGAAACTCAGTCTCAGTAGTGTGGCTGAATATTTCACATGTTTTAAAATGTGAAAAACATTTACTTCGTAGTTGTGATTGAAACAGTCTCAATTTCTTCCGGAATGATTTGATATTAGTGTATAAATCAGGAAGATGCTGGTTTTCTCCTTGCAATCCCAAATTCAGTTCGTTCACATGTTTTGTCAAATCAACATAGAATGCTAACTTCCACAGCCATGCGTTGTTTTGTAATTTCAGATGCTTTTCATTCAAAAAAATTTCGATCACTGCTCGAAGTTCAAAAAAGCGCTGAAGGACTTTCCCACAACTAAGCCAGCGTACGGCAGTATGATAAGGTAAGTCAGTTTCTCCAATCTCTTCAATAAATTGTCGGAATTGTCGGTGATTCAGCCCAAAAGATCTGATAAAATTAACAGTTGATATGACTGGTTTCAGAACGTCAGACATATCCAAACATTTTCCGCACAAAGACTGTTGATGAATGATACAATGTAAGACTAATGGTTTTGAACCACCGTCATTTTCTACAGCCTTTGACACAAGAGCGACCACTCCTTTATCTTTCCCACTCATGTTTTTGCCTCCATCAGTTGTAATACATTTCAAGTTTTTCCATTGAAGGTTCTTTTGATTAATGGCCATTTCAACTCCTTTAAAAATATCTGTACCAGTAGTTGTGCCATGAATACTATACATATCAAGAAGTTCTTCGTGCACTTCATAGCTTTTATCTACTCCTCGAATATAAATCAACACCTGAGCAGTATCTGACACATCCGTTGACTCATCCAAGGCCAAAGAAAACCACTCAAAATGTCCATTTGTGTCGAACAGTTGAGAGGATATATTTTCAGCGATGTTTTCTACCCTTCGAGCCACAGTGTTTGCTGACATACTGACAGTTTTTAATAAATATACCTTTTCAGGGCACATTTCTTCGGCTACTGCAATTATGCATTCTTTGATCATTTCTCCACGTTTTGCAATTTCAAGAGCCACACGAAAGCTGGCACGAGTTGCAGCCTCTTGTTCAGTTTTGAGTTTTGTAAATGAAGATTGCTGCGATTTCAATCCGCGCTGCATAGCTTCGAATTTTTCTGTTCGCAAACTTCCTGTATATTTTGAGTAATTTTGAAAATGTTTTGTTTCATAATGACGATTAATGTTATATTCTTTGAGAACGGCTATGCTTTCATTGCAAATCAAACATAGCGCCTTGTTACTGGACTGAATTATGAAATACTGAATGTTCCACTGATCTTTGAATTTTCTGCATTCACTATCAATTTTTCGCTTCTTTTCCATACTACTAATTCACACACAAAAGCAACAATTCAAATCAAAATACTGTTATAAAGATGTGTTAAACTTAAACACGCACAAACATGTTTTAAGGAGGTATGCAATATTTTATTTAACAACAGTGTCATAGGAACTGACTTGTGGTTGCGCCACTAGCCTTCTTATATATTCCAATTACTGCCATCTAGAAGTGAGTGGAAGACACCAGAACTTTCTCGAACCAACGAGATTATTCTGTACGTGCTATTAGCGCCATCTGTTAGCGATAGAAGGTACTACCTATTTCCGCTTGTGTCCACCAGAGGTCGTGTCACATTACTCCTCATGGCTCGTACTCTACGACTAATCTAGAAATTACAGATAATGACAGGAAAATTAATAATATGCAGTGTTGCCGTTTTGCGGACTTTAGTCCGATTTGCAGCCTTTTTTAAACGTTGTGTACTTTTTTTCATCAGTGGACTATTTCACTTCTTACCACCGGCAACAATGATAATATGGTTTTGGCCCTCGGAACTTACTGGAGTAATCAGTATGGCCCTAAGGCTGGAAAGTTTGGAGACCCCTGGTCTAGTACAGTAAAAAGTGTAATTACCCAAATTATTTTATGTTTAAACCTAATACAAATGCCAAAAAAAAAACTGAACAACTGAAGAAAAATCAAGCAAATGAAACTTTTTAAAGCAATGGCGTTCTTGCATAAAATTTCTATTAAACCAAAAACTTGTTTAATCCCTTCCTTAGCTTATTTAACAATGATCAGCTAAATATATTTTTTAGAAAAAAATATTTTAGGTGTATTTATTAAAGTTCATGTCCGGCCCTTTAAATCTGACGTCTAGCCAAAACCACTTATGATTGGTTCAGCATTTGTACTTTGGTGTGTTTATCAGATCATAAGGAAAAATGGGTAATAAAAGATTTTTAAAAGCCTAGTCTGATAACCTACCAGAGGTAAGTGCACTAATCATGGCTGAATTTTTCTTCAATAGTGCATTATATGTATTTGTGGAAATGCGTTGTGTTAAAGCCAAAAGGTAAGGAAATAATGTTTATTTTATGAAGTAATAATGGAATAAAAGTTAGTTAAAATAAGTTGCTTTACAGCTGGTTTGCTACTTCCATTCTCTATTTACTAAATGTCAAACAAAAATTAGATGCAACATTAAAAAATAAATAAAGAACAGGTATTGTAAACATGCTTTGGAATAATTTTAATAGGCACATACATTAAAATGGTCCTCACAGACATATGCATTGGCCTTTGCAGATAAACCCCAAAGATCACGTCCTGCCGCTTTCAGCATATAAAAAAAATATTTAGCAAAAGTGATCTTTAGGTATAAGGAGTTATTTTTAGCCAATAAAATATGTGCAGGGGGTGTATTGTCAATATTTTTTTTACAAGACAATAAGTACAATTAGTGAGAACCAAGTACTTATGGTCTACATCTAGTGAGTTTATTTTAAAGAGATCTGCAGTGTTACGATACCTTCAGATTGTTAAATCGAATATTTGGAAGTTTTGTTCCTTTAGATATTATCTATATAAAATTTTAATACGAACCTGTCTCGCTCGACCACTGTACTGGATATTATGATTTCTGAGAGTCTTTGCGGCTCTGGAATCAGGCGGGTTTCCTTCATGCCAACCTCCCAAAGCGGCGCTGTCTACTTTCCATTCGTTTGCGATGCCTCTTTCTTTAATTATATGGGAAAAAACTGCCTCTGCGATAGGTGAACGGCAAATGTTGCCTACAAAAAAAGATTTTGTAGGTAAAATGTTAAATAATTTTAATATAATACTATAGAAAAGCATACCTAGACAAATAAAGAGAGCACCCTTAACCATCTTTCAATATGTTTTAACTGTAAGTATTTTTTTTTTAATTTGCAGGCAGAGTTGCAGGTAAAGCTTGCCGTCCGCAAAAAAAAGTTTGGTTATGTTTTTATCACAAAATTTTTGTCTTTGACAGTTTGACCTGCCGAAGGTGATTGGTCAATCACTTGACGGGCCAAAGACAGGACCGACTTTTGCATATTTTTTAGAGATATGAATTACCTTCGAGCAAATACCTTCTAGAGGCAGTACTGCCGCTCGGCTGTACGAACAAGCGTACTAGAGAGAAAGGTAAATCCGACTACTACCTTTCACTCTGGTTGCAACGTGCGGATTGGTATACACCCCGCGGTAATTGTCTCGAAAGTTTTCTCCTCTCCGATTTTGATCAAATTTGGTATACGGGGGTTTTTTGGGGCGCTGATTACGAATCTGCAAAATTTTTTTTTCGGCAACCTTTCGTTTACGAGATATTTATCATCAAAATTAAAAATCAAACTAACCTCATTTTCACTATATTCCACCTTCTTCTTGTACACAATTCTAGATTGTTACACTAAAGTGACACACAATATTTTATAAACACCTTTTAAAACCTTGTATTTTTATTTATTTTACGCCTTTTTTCCATTAAATTGCAAACTTTCAAGTTCAAAGGCAGTAGCCATATTTGTTTACAAAAAGCCTAGTGTATACATGGTTGCCGACACGTTGGGGCGTGTGAAAGTGGAGGTTTGCAATTAAATCGAAAGAAATGTAAAATAAATATAAAAACAAGTTTTTAAAAGATGTTGGTGAAATATTGTGTGCCAATTTAGTGTAAAAATCAAGAATTCTGTGCAAAAAGAAGGATGAATGGTGTAAATAAGGTTAGTTTGATTTTCAAATTTGATGATGAATATCTCAAAAACGAAACGTTGCCGAAAATTTTTTTGCAGATTCGTAATCAGCGCCCCAAAAAAACCCCGTATCCCAAATTTGGTCAAAATCGGAGAGGAGGCAACTTTCGAGATAATTACCTAATAGTTCAATTTTTTTCTTTCCCGGACGCGTAGGGGTTGCCTCTAGTAGATATATGCTTGAAGTAAAGGATCAGAAGAGATTGGACCTACCTAAGAGACAGTCTTGCCGGTTGGATGTGCAAACCAAGGGTGATAAACTTAACAAGGAGTGCTCGATCCCATTTAAGCCCATATACGCCAATTTAAATGTCAATTTGGTATTTGTGACGTAATCCGTTTGCCTGTTTGTTTTGTTTACAAGTAGAATAAAGTCTTAATTTTTTAAAATATTATACATTACAGTTCTAATAGTAAGTGCATATCCAAAATAGTTTTTAAAAGTTAAATATTTAACAAAAATTAGTAAAATAAATCTACCTTCTGGGCAAAATGGGCAAACGGGTGACGTCCAAACATAACCTATATCTGCGGACAAATAGTAAAAATCGAGCACTCCTTTAAGTTTACCACCCTTGTGTGCAAACAACGTGCGTGAGAGAAGAAGGTTTATAAGTTTAACCCCCTTCCCTTTCGCTTTGCGTGCTGATTGCTCGGCAAAGATAAGTATTACTCCGGTCCAGTCCTTTACTTATGAGCGGTCAAGTTCTGCAGAACAAAGTGTAATCTTGGGGGTATACTTTTAAGAATAACCTAAATTGGAATAATCACATTACATCCATAGTCACAACATCTTTAAAAAAGTTCGGATCCCTTTCTCGAACCAGAGTATTTTTTCTTTGTAACGGGGGAATGGCGATCCCACAATTTTTAGCATTTTTGATTTCACTCAAAAAACAGTCATAAACAATATTAATTCCCTTACTCTTACAGGAGAACTTTCTTGTCTTGCCCAACTACGCGCTCTTTTATGTTTTTTTTCGGTTTTTTTTTCTGAGAAATTAGCCAATAGCTTTCTCTAGCAACTTCCAATATAGCAACATATAGTACCATTCATGTGCATTATTTTATAGTACATTTGGATAGGACCCGAAATTCTCACTTTGTTCTTACCCAGAGTGTCTAGACTGTCCCTTTTTCTCGAATATTTAAGTATTGTATTAGTAAACTGCCTCTTACTTTACTTAAGATACTTACGGTACGGCTTTAGGCCTTAGTAAACTGGCATAAGAATTTTAAAAAAAGTGTTATAATTTAATAAAAATTAACAAAACACACAATAATGGCCTTTATGGGGGTAAAATTGGATAAATTTGCAGATTTTTATGTAGAACTTCAGCGCGTTATATTGTTCTAGACCCAAAAGGGGTAAAATTGCGTTCTGCTAGAGAGAAATAAATTACTTGTTGTCGCGAAGGACATTCTGAGAAAGTATTTTTATATTTACACATTAAGTAGTATATCCATCAGAGCTGTCAAGACTTGAAGTAGTACTTGAAGCAAAATTTTACTTCAAGTTTTTTTCTGTACTTGAAGTATTTTACTTCAAATACTTTTTATTATGAAGTACTTGTACTTGCACTGGATTGATTTATATCAAAATACTTGAACTTTAACTTGATTTGACCAAGTAGATTACTTGAAGTATTTTTCTAAGTACTTGAAGTATTACGATGTACTTAAAGTAAAAAAAGTTCGTTAAATAAATAAGAAGTACTTGAAGTAAATAGAAATCAATCAAGTACGCCAATTTATTCTCGTTAGATAATCGCGCAAACAGGTTAAAACAAGATCACCCGACCTTTGCTGATTCTGATACATTATAGCTTTCAATTCAATTGTTAATGGCACCAAGAATGGTAAAATTACAATTATTTTTAAATGCCTTTATTATTATAGGTACTTTAAAATAACATCAAAATATTGTTTAAATACTAATTTAAAAATTTTTGGAAAATATTTTGTATTTGTTCCTAACACCACCTAAGGATACTTACCTGTATTTAATTTTTTTTTCACCAACATTATCTCGCCACTTTCTTCTCTTTAAGCTCTTTTACCAGCTTTATTATATTTTTTAATACGAAATCAACTTCTTTATATTAATACTTATAATACTTAAAGATTTAACTCTTTAGGGGGCCTGCATTACTTTAACATACGTTTGTTGTTAGAGAAAGAAGAAAAATAATTATTTATTAAAAGGGTAAAACTGCAGAAAATTTTGGGTTAATCACTACTTTTGGAAGATCATAAGGTTTCAAAATATAAAATGAAAAATGCATTCGGATCAAAATTTAAAAAATATATATAGGACCTCCAAATTCGAAAAAATTTTCAAAAAAATAACTTTGCTAAAAATCTCAATACATACATCACAATAACAGACTTTACAGGTAAGGTAAATCATTAAATTATCAAATTATACATTTTCTTTTGCGCTAGTACATTTAGGGCTATCATTTAACTTGATGTTATTTAAAAAAAAGTAAAACTACTTTTACTTTCAGTAGTTTTATTTACTTCAAGTACTTTATTTTACTTCAAGTAAAATACTTCGATAGTACTTCAAGTACTTTTTGAATTTACTTGGAAAAGCAAGCATTTGAAGCAAGTACATTTTAACAAATACTTGCACTTAAAGTACTTTTAAAAAAACATAAACTTGGTACTTGTACTTGAAGTACTATTTAGGAGTACTTTGACAGCTCTGATATCCATATCACTTACTTTATTTTTAAAATATGTAAGTTGCAATAGTAATACGATAAACATTTTGGAAATTTTATAAAATACTATAAAATTAAAGCAAATTAAAACCTTTTATTCTGTAAATATCAATTTATGTGTGTTCTTTTGTTGAAAACATATTCTTACTCTTTGCGCTGAAGGCGCGGGATAATCGTATTTTCAACTTTTGGGGAACAACGAGGACCCTGCTAGGGTAATTCCTAACGCTCTGAACCACACATTGTGATCTTAAGGAGGTCGAAAATAGATATTTTGTAAGAAAAAGGGGATCTCGTGACAGAAACTGGTTATACCTACCTGATCGTTTTTCATTTTTGAGTATCTAGATGTGCCCTAAAAAAATGTAGTTGTTCTTGCTAATTTTTGGATGATTTCTTATGACGTTGAACCTGACAATGGAATCATGCCTGGAATGGGCTAAAAATGGGCGCCTGATAGAAGCTTGAGTCATTTAATTAAAACAAGACAAGCTTTTTTTATTGAGAGTGACTTTAGTGCTCGACCGACAGTCAGCGCTGACGTTGGTCGTACGTAGCTATATTAATAAAATTGGATGATCTTGTAGAGTGCAGAGCATGTGCGTAGCAGTTTAGCAGCTGTGCACTGTAGTTTTTGTTATATGGCTATTTCGACCGATGTGAGCGCTGACCGTCGGTCGAGCACTAAATCCAGCCAAAAAAACCATAGTACTGGTTAGTTCTTTAATATATGTTAACTTTTATAACATCGTTATGCTTTAATTAATAAATTAAATTATATATTTTGGTGTTTACTGTCCACTAGCCTAAATCCAAACCTGTCATTTGTTGAATTTTGGTTAGACGTTGTCTTTATTTTGGTCTTACTTACTAATTAAAACGACTAAATACATAACAGACCAGGTAAATAAGGCAATATTAGACAATGTTATAAAAATATGTTTTATCTAAATCACAAAGAAAGAAAAAGATTTATTGTTGTCGACATTCCTGGAAAATATTTGTCAGCTGATTGTCAAAATTTTTACGATAAGGCGCAGGATCAGGTTGGTGAATTTTCTTTGTGTGATTTTGATTGGCTATCTCCCAACCAGTTAAGGTCAAATGAGGGTCTTTATTATCAAAAATTATCATATTTAAAATTATTATCAGCACATAATTAGAATACACTATCATAGTTTAATTTAATTTGAATTTGAATAATTTAGTTTCAAACGTTAAGTTTTTTTAAACTAACAGATAGTCAGCAAAAATAACTCAATTGACTTGTGGCGTACGCCATTCCACCATAAATCGATTGTTTTCACAACACAACAAGCAACCAAGATCCAAAGGCAGAACGTCAATCAGAATTTAAACTTTGTCAGTAGAAACAGCAAGTGATTTTAAATTTTTGGTGTAAATTTTGATAAAATGAAGTTTATGTACAAGGAAGAACATCCTTTCGAGAAGAGGAAAACCGAAGGCGAGAAAATCAGGCGGAAATATCCAGACAGGGTTCCCGTAAGTGTCGTCATTTTGTTGTACTTTAAACAAAGAATGGCCGATGTCGAAACTTTTCAAAACAGTTAAACGCGTAGATTTTAATAAATTTGTATGAAATTAAGCAGTTCCTATATCTTTTGGAATTAAAATTGCATAAAAGTCAAATAATCAAAAATGACGTATTTCAGTTGGCAAATGTTTTGTTTTTTACGTCTTACGTGCAATGGCGTCAAGGTCATTTGATTAGCTGGTACTTATTTCTCTGATCACTTAGTTTTACGTATAATTTTAAAAAAATATTTACGTGCCTATTTCTATAAATAACTTGCCTCTATACTTTTTTCATTGTCACCCTTTAAATTAATTTTTATTTTGTTAAAAGAAGTGTGCTTTTTTATCAACAGCCAGATCTATTCATTATTGATTCTATTAGAAAGCTTTATTTTTTGTTGTTGACCTTTTTAATAGGTTAATAAACATATGTACTTTGTTCTTTCTTTTTTAATAAAAAACACTAAGTAGATCTAGTTCAGAATATAAAAAAGGGTAAAATTTTACTTACTCGACATGACACCCATTTTGATGATTTTTGCAGACAGGGGTTTTTGGGGCGCGGATCACAAATCTTAAATTATTTTTTTTCGGTAACCTCTGGTTTTTGAGTCATGAGTCCTCCAAGTAGACAACCCCACAAATAGACACCCCCATATTCAAAAAAAAATATTAAAATTTGTGTTGTGTCCGATATGTAAATCCGCCCCTGGTCTTGTGGTATCTTTGAGCTGTATTTTTAAAACGGCCGAGTGATGATCGCGTTGTTAAATTTAGCAATGGACTTAGCAATTGTTAAAAGTTAACAACGGTTTAGAATGTTTAACAAAATGTCAGATTCTGACAGGTTGCCTACTAAAATCATTGAATAACACTGAAGATGACGTTTTGTTAAACATTCTAAATCGTTGTTAACTTTTAACAATTGCTAAGTCCATTGCTAAATTTAACAATGCGATCATCACTCGGCCGTTAGTCCTCTTTTAGGTAATCGTCTCCAAAGTTGCCTCCACTCCGATTTTGACCAAATTTTGCATAAGGGGGTTTTTTGGGCACTGATCACAAATCTGAAATTATTTTTTTTCAGTAAAAATTGGTTTTTGAGATATTCATCATCAAAGTTGAAAATCAAACTAACCTTATTTTCACTATTCCTTCTTCTTTTTGCAAATAATTTTTGATTTATACACTAAATTGGCATACAATATTTTTTAAACATCTTTTAAACACTTGTTTTGATATTTTTTTTACACCTTTTTTTCCCATTTAATTGCAAACCTCCACTTTCAAACGGCGCTTACGCCGCAACCATGTATACACTAGGGATTTTATCAGCAAATATGGCCGCGGCCTTTGACATTAAAACTTCACAATTTAATGGACAAAAGGTGAAAATAAATTTAAAAAAAACAAATTTTTATAAGGTGTTTATGAAATATTGTGTGTCAATTTAGTGTACAAATGATAAATTGTTTGCAAAAAAAAAGGGGAAATATAGTGAAATTAAGGTTAGTATTGTGCGAGTGCTGTTCCCAAATCGGATTTTTTTTTGGCAACGCGTCGGCCTCGAATGAAAATGGCTTAAGTCACATACACCAACTTTTACAGGAAAGGGATAAAACTATTTCATTTTAATATTTTGCCAGTTAGCCTTTTGTGCCAAGAAATATCGTTCTTGTAATAATTTTGTCCTTCAATGTACTTGATTCAGTTATTTTTTAAATTTGGTCGTGACATCGGTGACTTGGACCATTTTCCTTTTAATCTGAGCAAGCATGGACTTCAGTCATATTTTTAGTTTTGTCGTTCCGGCCACTTTATATTTATTTAACTTGATATGATTTTTAAGGATGAGTTACGTTTGACTTGACGAGGCTAACAAATGTTTCCTCTGTTGGACTTGCCAAGTTTTTTACTGATCTGTCTGCTTAGCTCTGGTTACATTAATACAGACTGATGAGTAAAACACTTTGCAAGTAAAAAGTAAAAAAAAAAATTGGACATAATTTGGTCTAATTTTAGATCTCAGTACTTTAAGAGGCCCAGACTTTTGGATAGAAACTTGGCCCTTATTTTACGTAAGTTTTTTTGATGGGATTTTTTTTCTTGTTCTGAGATCAATGAACAAAAAAGTGCGGGGATCTCATGCCATTTACAAAAAAAATATGTAACAGCCGTCTTGTGTATTTTTTACTGTAGAATCTAACACAATATTAATTAAAATTATTTAAAATAAAGTATAAAATTTAAGGGGGTATTCTAGTCTAGAAGCCCGAATTATGGGCGTTTTTTGACGGTCGATAAAAAGAAACAGTTAATATTTTCGATTTCCATTTTCTTATTATTTATTTATTTATATTTTAAGAATCTACAAAAAAAAAATTTTAAAGAAAAAAAAACAAAGTTACACGCTTTTGAAGTAGAAGGGGAAAAAAGAGCGTGTCTATCTTGTCGTGATTCCCTCTCTTCTGGTTATCTGAAAAATTAAAAAATGATAGATTCTTTATCAATACAAATGTCATTATGGCCGGAACCAAGAAAAATTTAAAAAAAAATTCGCAAAATGACTGTTTCTTAATGAAAAGGTAGGTTCTTTTCAGTTATTTTTAAACTTTTCCGAATTTTTAAAAATGGTAAAAATTGAAAAATTTTGATTTTTTGTTGGTTCCTGCCATAAAGGGATATATAAAAAAAATCGGGATAACTTTCAAAAAAAATCAGTCAATTAGAACTTAACATTTTGTGGTAAACTTTTCGAAAAAAGTGGTTTTGAGAAAAACGCGTTTATAGTTTAAGTTGCAGGTAGTCTAACAGATGGAACAGTACATATATATCTTACATTTCTTTATTCAGCGATTCCGGCTGTATATATCGGGCTTTCTTCTACGTCAAATTAAGTATTTAACAATTTTTTTTCCAAAATAAGAGCAGTTCTTTCTTCTTTTGAAGCATTTTAAGCTCGAAACTCAGAACTTTCTATTCTAGCTTTATTGCGCCGAATAAGAACTTTAGCTATAACCTTTAATGAGATATTCTTGAATATCTAAACAATCGAAATCTGAAAAAAAATCGATTTTTTTAACTTTTTAGACTAGAACACTCCTTAAGGCATAAAATTAACATTTTTTAAAGGGACTCCTTATCTATTGGTTTGTTTTTAGTGGGGTCATTTTTTTTAATACCTCTTAATAAAAAGGATTTTTAGTAACAATAACATATATTTAATTGTATGTTTCCCTTTTACCAATATGTATTAAAAGTACCTAGTCATTGATTAAATATTAACTTTTAGTATTTTGGCATTTTAGGTATTTATTGTTACCTTCATTTAATTTTAATTGCATATTTTTCATATAACCTAAGTAAGTTCTGTTATTACCGAAAATAAATATAAAATCCTTTTTTTAAAACATATTGAAATTAATGAGCTTTCCAAAACAAACCAATAAATATGAGGTCCCATTACTAATGTTTTAATTTTATGTCCTATCTCTTTTGTTCTAAATCAAATCATTTCACCAAGTATTCTTCAGGAGTCTACTAACATTTTGTCCATAAAATTATGACAAATTTGTAATCAAGGTCCTTTATTAGGGAACTAGTTTAGTCACCAAATTTAATAAAATTTGGGATAAGCTTTTTGTGGGGCACATAAATTTAAAATATTCACAAAACTGCACAATCTCTTACTAAAACTGGTTACATGCAAACTAGAGAATTTGGTGATAAAATACTGATTAATTTACTGCATAAATTTATTTTGAGAATTATTTATTCGAGGGATACCTATCTGGGCACAGGGAGCAGGTGTACGGAGCAATTAAATTATAACTGAGCACAGGACTTGCCAGGTACATCGTTTCAAATGACCTACTGGGCACAACAGATAAATAATTAGTACATCATATTAGCAGATTTTTCAGTGGCCATAGACCATCTATAAATGATAGTTAACCCTTATAATAAAAAGAAATAGCAAATTGATTGCTATTTCTTTTTATTATAAGGGTTGCGAAACTTTAGTCAAACTCACTAAAAATACTTTTTCCTATTATCTTAGGCGTAATAGTAAGTATTTTAACATAGTCAAGTTTGCTCAATTTATTAGTTTTTTTGATTTCTTCTTTTGCTCGCGATAAATTTCTGTTTATTTTTTTTTTGGGTGTTAAATCAATATATTGTATTAATTTTTTTCTAATTAAAAATACATAAAACCTGTATTTCTAAGCATATTTCTGTAAACATATGGATCTAAAAAAGGCAGTTTTATTTTTGTCTTTGTATTTTTTAAAATCCATGGTTCTACTAGCTTTAGGTTAATATAGCAGAAAGACACCAATCGGCAATCGAGATTATTTTCTTTGGTATATGCCATAATTTTATTGATAATAAAAAAAAATCTAAAAAAACAAAGTAAAAGCGAATCGTGTATCACTAAATTATGCACAATTTCATTAAATTTCACTTATTTTATGATGAGTTAGAGACGAACGCTGTAAGAACAACACCGATACGTCACGTTCTCATATGGCAAACTGATATAAAACCGTGACGTATCGGTGTTGTTCTAACAGCCTTCGATCTCTAAAACAGTTTCACATTTTTTTATCACCATTATTTTGTATTAATCATAATCGTTGTCTATTAATGATCCTATATGTAAAACCAATTTTCGATAATACTCTTTAGAGGTTTCTCTGCTACAAAAAAAATGGTTTTATTTTGAAGTAGTCGAGAGTGAGTTGACAATGAGTCCAACGTTGACAAGGTTTGTTTTTCTTATACAGCATAATTTTTTCTCCTCATATTTTTTTTACTTTTATTAGAACACTTTCTTTTACCAGAATCACTACATACTTTTTTACCTTTAATTGGCTTAGTCACACTATATTTAACTATACTCGATTGAGTAGTTCACACTTTAACATGGGTAAATAAAACAAATTTCAGTACCTAGGTGCAGTTATAACCTCGAATAACGATACCATTAGCGAAATAAAAGCAAGAATACTAAAGGGCAATAAATGTTTTTTCGCCTTACAAGACCTGTTTAGGTCCCGACTAATATCTAGGAATTCTTAAATGCGGATATATTCGGCAGTTATCAAGCCAATTATTATGTACGGTTCGAAACATGGACAATGACGAAACAGAATGAACTAGTGCTAAGACACTTTGAACGAAAGATGTTGCGGAAAATCTTTGGGCCTACAGTAGATGAGAGAACGGATCAATATCGAATAAGAACGAATGAGGAGCTCAAGAGCATGTACAAAAGACCAAGCTTAGCAAACGAAATAAAATCACAAAGGCTCAGATGGGCCGGACACTGAGGGCGCCGAATGAACGTCTTATCAAGAGGATATAGGACGAAAACCCAGTGGGAAAGGGACCTTTAGGAAGACCAAGCCTCAGATGGAGAGACAATATCGGAGAAGATGTAAAAGTCTGGGGAGTACGAGACTGAAAGGAGGTTGTATTGGACAGGGATAGGTGGAGACAAGTCGTAGATTCAGCTAAGACCCACGAAGGGTTGTGACGCTAGGAGAAGAAGAAGAAATAAAACAAATTACTTTGTTTTTTATAACTGTACTAGATGAAAAGCCTGTCTCCGCCAGGCGAGAGACAATATTAAGTAGCCTCGGTCTCCGTAAGACGCCTTCCGTACGGCTAACGGTAAAAAAACACTTTTTTGCTCCTATTTTTGTCGCGGGGGCGAAAAAACGGGCTTCGTTAGGTCCTAGCCACTGCTAAAGACTACCACTATGCCAAATTTCATGATTTTAGCTCAAGCCATAACTTCAGAATCACGTGGACAGACAAATAAATATATATACCTACCTACATATAAATATATCCACATTAGCAAATTATATATATAGATTTTTATATAAAAAAATTCTGACTGCAGTTTCATAGTATAGTAAGCTTTAAAAACAATAAAATACAGTCAGAATTATTGTAAATAATAATGAATTCATAACGGACACCAACTATTCCTTAATTACTAGAAACGGAAAACGAATAGGTATTAACCATATATCTTCATACATTAAACCAAATAACATCCCAGTATACCTTACTGTAACATATATTTTGGACCAATTTCAGATAAAATAGCAGATATATTGTTTAAAAAATATATAAAAGTAGCGTTCTGACCATCAAAAAAATTTCCCACTTATTTTTTAATGTCAATATCAACACCACCACTTAATAAATCTTGTGTTTATCTGTTTCTAGATTAATCTGTAAAAAATGACTTTAAAGAACATAAATCCTCCTATTTGTTAAGTAAAGAAAATTCCATTTCAAGGTATTTTTTAGAAACAGGACATTTGTTCCCATATTAACAATCTAAACATTTTATATTCGGCTCCAAAAAGCATAAATTTAAGCTTTTGTAGGCAAATAACTTTCACGAACATATTAAAAATCCCTACAATAAACTTGCTAAATAATCAGACGGGTGTATCACATTTGGGCACAGAATATTAGGGCTTATTTTAAATCACCTTTTTGGTATCATTTTAATGACTATATCGCAAAAACCCTTAGGTAAGCAGGATCGTTATAAATATTCCTAATAAGTGCGTGCTGCAATTTACTGGAACGTCTTTGTTAGTAAAAAATCTGAAAAACTAACTACAACTAACCAGAAATAACGCGCTTTTAAACGTTCTATCTGAAACTTATAAAGTGCAATAGTATAATTACACCACTAGACTTAATACAACAGCAAAAAAATTAGCAGGAATAATAAATTAAGTAAACTTGATCATGTTAAAATAGTTTTAAATTTTCATGCCTATAATAACACGGAAAAGTATCCGTAGTGAGTTTTTCCTAGAATTTAATAATTTTATATCTATTTTTATATAACTGTAGTAATAAATATTATTTTAAAATCAATGTGTTATTTCTTCTTATTATGAGGGGTTTAATATCATTTATAGATGGTCAATGACCACCCAAAAATCGCTAATATTATGTATTGACTATTTATCTGCTGTGCCCAGATAGGTATTACCTAACCAGTCAGATCTAAAAAATTTGACATTGTTTACATTTCTTAAAATTTGCTATTATTATAAACGTATGCAGAGATACTTAAAATAAATAAATGTACCCTGTAGGTTAAGATATTCCCTTGGAGAATGTGGTAATAATATTATGAAATCTAGTCATATCATAATTTTTATGTGAAAATACAGTAATAGGAAACAAAGTTACTTGTTTTATTTATCTATATTATATTCAATTGTTTGGCGTCGAGCAATAAACAATTTCGTTTTAACTTCACACTACCGACGGCACTATGATCACTGTCATTCCAAAGATGCCAAATCTTTTTAGCACGTTGAAAAAAACAAAAAATTATAGGAAATCTAAAAGGTACACTGTTTACAAGACGGATACGAACTAAAGAGAAATATAATGTTATTAAATCAGGTAATAAAGTTATTATAAATATACCTGAATATTTTACCTATGATATTTAAATACATTTTTATATGGACATTAATGATCTCATTTTTAAAACCATTTTGCGTGCAGAAATTATATTGGTTGCTTTGCTTTCACTTTTTTTGGCCTCCGTCGGTAAACGTTCAACCAGCTCTCCCCTTTCCAGACACACGTTGTTGTCAACGTGGCTTTCCCAGGCTTTGTAGGTGGAACTTCTGGATAGTCGGGCTAGGTAGCCCCCAAAAATTCCGAACTTTTCAAAAACTTAAATTCTTAACAAAAAAAAATATCGATGCAGGGCACAAACAATGCCGATCCGACCAGGGACTGCTTCTGGTATCACGCATAACCGTTTTCTGTCAGTACTGCCCCTCCCTGCTGAGCGCGCAACCATCTTCCGCCATTGGGAAAATCCCTCGTGCGTGGGGCCCTCAGAAAGGAACAGGTATAGGAATCTTCGTTCACAGCGCTTAGCCCCAGAAGAAGGACCCCATCGTTTGGCTTGAGTTTCTCCTTGATCCCCGATGGCAAAAGCTGTTGATACAGCGCCTTTAGCCGCCTTCCCGGAAAAAACTATGTAGTTTTTTTATCGCGAGCACTTCACTGATCGGAGGTCAAAAAGGAGCTGAGAAATAATATTAAAATTGTGAGTGAAAAACTTTAAACGCTTCCCAAATTTCGTTATAAAAATGAGGGTAGAATTGCGCAGAACAAATATTTGGGTCTGACAGACATGTATATAACCTCAATTTTTTTTTGTACGGTAAACAGGAAAATAGGGGTGCTTTAGTTCGGATTTTATTTTTTTTTCTACTACCTTCTTAGAAAATTTCTTTACATCTCTGTTCCAGCCGAGCATGCCAATTAATTTATGTCTTGTCAATGTCAATGTCTTAGGTGATTTCAAATCTTAAATTATACTTTGACAAGTTTTTAATAAAGGGGTTTATCCAAACAATTAAAACGACAATTTAATAATGGAACACAAAATTTAAAGATAATTTTTGAAAATTTGAATGAAAAGTTGTAGAAAAAATTATATACATTACTCTAGAGCAAAGTGCATTTCCTCCCTTGAAATTTAATGCCCTCCACTTCAAGTCGTGCATCAAATTATCCGCAGGAGGAAAAGAGGCACTTTCCTCCCTTGTTATGCAAATAACTATTACCCATACATTGTAAATATGTTCTATAGTTTTGTGGCGAATTCATGTTTTAATATGTTTTCTTTGGGAGTACTCGCCTTGAAAATTTCCAGAAAATAGGACCACTTCGGTCCAGGTTACAGGGTATAGCGGGCTGAGCCTGCTCAGCCCTTTTAACCCCTACGAACTTGCAGATCGCCTGCAACAAAAAGGAAAAACCCCTCATAAACCCAAAAATCAAAAATACTAATCTACATTTCGATGACAAGTCGGCCACCGTTGTCAAGATGAAATTAAAAGAAAAAAATTTAACTAAATTTTAAAAAATTTAGCTTTAAATACATCAGGAAAAGAATTGCAAACGCAATAATATAATTAAAGATGCCAATATTAGTAGAGTTCTATCATCCATTTGGGTTGCTTTCTAATTTTATAGAAAAAATCCATTAATCAATACTTCATGAAGTAACAAGACAAGTTCTAGATATTCGTTGGCAATGCGCCAAAGCGAAATAATTTTTATTAAAAAAATGTTGAGCCTTACTCTGCATTTCTGAGCACAGGAATGTTATCAAAAATGTAATCGTGTCAAATGGTCCTTAATATCATGTTTGTTACTAGGTTATTGTGGAAAGAGCCCCAAAAGCAAAAATTGGTGATGTAGACAAGAAAAAGTACCTGGTTCCATCTGATTTGACCGTCGGTCAGTTTTACTTCTTGATAAGAAAAAGGATCCATCTCAGACCTGAAGATGCTTTGTTCTTTTTTGTAAACAATGTTATTCCACCCACATCTGCTACCATGGGATCTCTATACCAGGTAATAATATAAGTAAAGCATGATGGAGGCTATAGAATTGCAACAATTAAGGTTCAGTAGTAGATTAGGAAATTTTATCTTTTAAGAATTTTTGTATTTGAGTAAAATTATTAAATTAGCATTTATCTACTTCGCAAAGAATAGAAATTATCTACACAATACTTTAACATCCTCTAACTACCAAATTGCCATCTAAAACCATAAATATTTTATGTTTTTAAAATCGGCCCTTCTTGGAGATTATAAATCTGCACTAAAATATGGCGGTCTGTTTTCAAAATCATGGATAATGCCATATCTACTACATGGGTCACCCATATTTATATTATATGTAAAAAAAATGTGATTTTAAAAATTATTATTTACATGTCTCAGGAAATTATTAATTTTTTTTTGCTTAAGCTTAAGCAAATAATGAATTTGTTCCATACATTATGTACACACTGTATATTTATTTTCAAGGCATATACACTTACTTAATACGATTCACTGCTTTTATCCACTTTTATCGACGTTCTGTTAAATGAGGTTTTGATGGATACGAATAAAATTTTATACATATTTGACTCCGTTTTACTGTATTATGACACAACACAACGACTGGTGTTACCAGGTCTTGGCTTGAAGGAAAGGAGAGAGGAACAATTGTTGTACCCCCACCTATTGAAATGGCACAAAGATGCGACTTGCTATGCGTTAAGCAACCGATCCGACCGGTCAAATTTTCATTTTATTTTTGTTTGGGGTTGTTTAAAAATACGCTTTTGCTTAAAGTATGAGATTATATTTAATTTGAAGAAAAAAATATGCAATAATTTTGGGTATGGTTCAATATTATTAGGTCATCTTACGGACTTTAACAAATCGACAATTAACACAGAACTTCTTTTCGTTATTTCGTGTCATGCGCATTGCCGATTTTTAAATTTGGGGTGGTAGTGCGCTGACCTGAGCTTCGCTCTCGTGGTTTTGTAAAGACAAGTTTCTCTAAATTTCCAAAAGCAAGTACTATTCTAAACCAAGTAAAAAATATTGCATATGAAAAATTCAATTGCATGTTTGTATTTTTTAAAATATATTAAAATTAAAATTGCTTTTAGGAACACCATGAGGAGGATTTCTTTTTATACATTGCTTACTCTGATGAGAATGTCTACGGAAACGACGAAGACTTATAAATGAATTTGACGCATAACTAGTTGGGTAAAAATTCCTGTACTTTCCAGTCTACATCTGATTTTTACGTAACTAGACAATTTTTATTTTCTGTAACTATAAAACAATTATTATGTAATACATAAATAACAATATTTAAGTTGTAAGTTTATTTTTATTATTTTTGTCAGCATATGACATATGTGTATTTGCTATAGAATTTACCTGTAAGATGTTTTTTTTTACTTTTTTGGGGCATACCTAACATTTTGTGAGGGATTTTTGCACTCGGCACGTCTGTTTATTTTTAGATTTTTAGTTGTTTAGTACAAGAAAGTGTTTATGAGCTAATTTGAAGACTGGTCTTCAATTTTTGTTTTAAATGGTGATTTACATAAGTAAGATTAGATTATAGAGCTTATTTGAGTAAAATGTGTAATAAAAAATTTAAAATATGAAAACCCAAAAGTTTTTTGTTTTATTGGCATATCCTTGTATTGATGCCTAATAAATTTCTTAGAACCTAAGAAAAGGTGGTGCTAGTTACAATTTATTAGGAATAGGATATCTGACCGAAACAGTTTTGGGTTAAGGAAGTTATAGGAGATCCGTTTTCAGCATATTGCAATATTTGTAAAAATAAGTTTTTCTTTAAGTGACATGGGCAGATCTGCAGTCACCAGTCATCAAAAAAGTACCGAGCATCTTAAGAATTGGGACAAAACAAGGAAGTTTTTTTTAATCAAAAACAATAAGGTTTTTAAGATATTAAAAAAAGGGAAACCTATATAGTTAATATAATAAAAATGAAAACAATGTTAATAAATTGATTGTTTTGCTTAAAATTCATAACCTCAATTAATGAAAATTTGGACTCGGAAAACCTGAAAAAGTCATGAAAATCTTTTAAAATGAGGGTACTTTATTCTTGAGTAAGTTTTTCATTTTTGTAGCCATTCTGTGTACTGCGACCAATACTCAAACAAACTCAATAGACTGAGCGGCAATATCCGATGAATAAAACTAAAGGTTAAACTTTAAGGCAAGTATTTTAATTTAAATCCTTATATGCCTTTAAAGTCAGCTAGACTTGTCTTGTGCGTCATTTGAACTGCTTTGTTAGGCCCCTAAATTTATAAAAATAAAAATTGTATTTCCTTTCTTTATATTTGTTTTACAGTAATTCATATTTTCCTAAAAACATTGTGTAATATTGGCATAAGAGAACATTTATTTTTAGTTTAAGTGTGACTTAAAAAAACATTACTTTCATACTGCATTAACACTTTAACTCCACTGTATCAAACTGATACAAAAAAGTGCTTCCTTCAAACTGCGTGTATAAATATTATACACACCCAATATTCAATTTCATGGCACTGTGCTCACCTTATGACGCATTTAATATGAATTTAAATGGGGAGTCTGTAGATCTTGGGCTGTGGTTACTCATTTTTTCTTCAGTTCGAGCAACTAATTAAAATTATTGGCAACATAGCAATAATAGCACGTGGAGTGCAAAGCACGTTTTCTGCGACTGCCGCCTCTTAGTTTCTGATGTTAGTTTTTATTCGTTTAGTGCGGTATACAGTATAATAATAAACATACAGAAGCTGGATTGCAAACAAATATTTTCTTTGGCTGTCGATTGTTGGTTTATTTGTTTGGTTCCCGTGTATAGTAAAAGGCGAACATTTAGAGAAGATTTGGTGTATAATAATTATGTTTCATAAAGAAAGGCCCCACTTTCAAGGGAAGAACAAGAATATTTATTGGAAATTTAACATTTAAGTGAAATGAAGACCCGTTGACGATTCAGATAATGATCCCTGGTATAAGTCGAAAGTTCCGAATATTCAAGTAGTTCTTGTGTAGAGCCTAGTGCTCAAAATAAGAAGAAAAACAATCTCAGGTATGTTAACTAATATGTCTTTTTTGTATTTTTTCAAAAACCTACCATTTTTAGGATAAGGAGAACAACATGCAGGTTTGGGTAATGCAGCTTACATACTCAAATACCGGTCAAAATATAGTTAGCAATCCCATAAGTGAGGTAAATAAGGGCGACATATATGTCTGTGTGGAATTTTCTAAAAATTATTTTTTAGGTTAGTTCAGATCCAATACTGAAGATAATCAAAATATGCAAGGTGGTAATACTAATATAAATATTATCTAGAATGTTATATGGGGTGAAGTTGTAGGTAACTTGAATAATTTTCCACCTCCACAAGATAGCTCAATAAATGTCTCACGTTGTAAATCGTCAAGATGACAGCCCATTTTCCTTTTATAAACTATTGCTGACAGACGATTTACTTGATCTTTGTAAATGAAACTAATATTTTCGCTGAACAAAAAGTTATTGACGGTATATCAAATGACACAATAAAAACGTAACTTATTCCTTGCTAATTGGGTTGATACAAATAAAGAAGAGATGTGGTTATTTTTGGGCATAATTATATGGATGGGGCTAAATCCAAAACCACGTCTAAAGGACTATTGAGTACAAATGTTATTCACAAATGCTGCATTTACAACAAACAGGCATGTCACGAAACAGATTTGAGGCACTTTAGCCCATCTGCATTTTTCAAATAATGAGTTATGTCCTGAAGGAGATCGCTCTTCAAGTTAGGTGCATTACTGGATCTGTGCAATAAAAATTTTCAACGCTTATACTCCTGGAGAGTACGTTTGCATAGACGAAACCATGATTCCTTTTAGGGGTCGGCTCTCGTTTTTGCAATACATACCCGGCAAGCGTCATAAGTATGGCGTAAAAAATGTTTAAATTATGCGGACAAGATGGATATACATTCAATGCAAAAATTTACGCTGGAAAACAACTTAGGCCAACTAATCAGCCAGTTGCCAATCAAGTAGTTATGGAATTAATGCAACCCATGCTCCAAACAGGCAGGGACATTAGTTACTGATAATTATTATACCAGTGTCGGTCTAGCACATCAACTTAATGATAATAACATTCATTTAATTGGTACATTAAGAAAAAATAGAAGGTCAATCCAAAGCCAGTTTTTTAGAAAAAGCTGAAAAAAGAGAAATGTCAGCTCTTGAAAGTAACACAAAAGTTATAGTTGGAAAAATGGGTTGATAAACGTGAAGTCTGCTTCTTAACAACAAAATCCATTCCTAAAATTATTGAAATAGAAACCAGAAAAGGAACCAAAAAAAAGCCCAGTACAATAGTAGAATACAATTCTGCTAAATCGCACATAGATGTTTGGATCAAAGGTCGTCTTACAGCAACCCGGTTCGAAGATCAATTAAATGGTATAGAAAGGTAGGAATGAAGCTTCTGACAGGTACTGCAGTTGTAAACGCTCTAATTCTTTATAATACAGCTATGAACAAAAAAATGGATATAACGACATTCAGAGAAAACCTAGTTGCTGAAATATGTAAAAAAACTGAGACTACCTTGTTCAAGAAAACACACATAAATTGGAAGAGTTTGATAAAAGGGGTCGCGTGTTGTATGCTATAGTTTTTTTCAGAGAAATATGGCAGGGCCATGCAACAAAAAACTCAAAGCAGTGTTCCACAAGATGTGCAGGTTGCCTCGACAAAAGTTTTGTGCCTAAATTGCTTTTTAAGTTACACAATGTCACCTTAAAACAATAATTTTATTTACAATGTAAGACCTAAAGTTTTTTATATGTAATAAATAAAATAATAAAACTTATTGTGTATCAATTTTAATACAGCAGGCTCTTTATATTGACATCAGCCAGTGTCATAACTATAAACCACATGTATCAAATTTGATCACAGAATTCCACACCTTCTGAACTTCGTGTATCAAATGTGATCAGGGTCTCAAAATTCCCCAAAATTTAAAATAACAACTTAATTCTGAGTAGCCGATTTAGTAACCTATTTAATGTCGAAATCTGCAAAAAAAAATAATTGGGCTGAGAGGTCCATTTCTGCAAAAGGCGCTTGGGAGTGAAAGTGTTAAATAATGGTAAACCATAATATAACACTTATGCTGTTTCACTATGACCCAAATTGGTGCTAAATTAAAGTTAAAAAATAATTTTAGAACTATATTTGCTTATAGTATCACTCTTATTTTTGCTGATATAATTATTTGATAATATATGAGAGTGGATCAAAAATAAAGCAGACTTTTGTTTTTAAGTGTGTTAATTTAAAGGGAACAAACTGGTGTTGCTAGAGTCCATCTATTGGTAAGCATGTCTGGAGTGGGGAGAACCGGCTGTTTTCCGGTTTAGACCAGTTTAGCTAAAGCGCTCACGAATCTTACGATTTTGGAGCAACTGATCCACTTCTTCACTGCGTACTGGGTATCGCATTTAAATTCTTTGCTCGTGAAGGCGTTTGCCTGGTTGAAATCGAGTAAAAATTGACTGCAGTTCGGGCTCGTGTATTTTGCCCGGTCTAGGGTATTTGAGGTACAGTACACTCCACAATAATACGTTGATTTCTCGTTTTACTTGTTACTGTTGTAAAACTCAATAAACTATGGGTACCCGCTCTTGGAGATTCGAGATAATAAAAGGTACAACTTAGAAGATCAATGTGCTTTTATTTAACCGAAATAATATTAATTAAAGAGAGAATTAAAAATATGTATGTCATATACGTGACAAGCTTTCAGACTAAATTATATTGCTATGAGACAGACACAAAATACCTGCAACTGCAAAGGTAATCATTCTTGTTGAGTTTTCCAAATCGCACCCGATAAAAAGGTGACAAATAAATCTGTTTATTTCTAGACATCGCATAAAGACTGTTTATTTAAACTTAAATAATTATTGTTGAATATAAGATTCCAACACCCGCATGTAGGCCCAGACTTAAAATTTCCTTTATTTATTATTGTACCTACTTTTTGGTATATTATGTAGTTTAAAGGCAAATTGCAGCTGTTTGATATAAAGCGGAGTCTGTTCATCTTAGTTCATCAGTCGTTTGGAGTTTGTCAAGGTATTTTCGTGTGTGTTATTGAGCATCCTAAATAGCTAACCTAAACCATTGAAATTAGTAGGTAATCAAGACCTCTGTACCCCTTCAAAAGGTCCAGTGCCTACAGAATAGATATTTGTCAGGCAACTTGTTTATGGCTGAGTTTACCACTGAGGGTTGTCATTTAACTTTTACTGTGGTCGAGAAAACAACGAATTATTGTGGAATGTACCATACATAAACGAGTTAAGAAAGAGCACCGTGATGGCCGTCTTTAAACCAGCATTACGAAGAACGTTTAAACGATTCGTAACCTTTTAGCACATTAATTTCTCGCATGAGCGTTCAAGACAATTCGGCGGTAAGGGCCGAATAGTACTAAATGCTATAGTGCTAGCCTTTTACTTTTTCTAGAATCAACCTATATATATATATATATATATATATATATATATATATATATATATATATATATATATATATATATATATATATATATGCTACTGATTGTAATTATAAATTTATCTATGCTAAATCTTAAAATATCATTGTTCTCAAAGTACCCACAATTATTAATAATTTTCATGGAATTTAGGCGAACTCCCGGTATTACGGCGGTAATATTTGGGTTTAAATAACAGGAACTGGTGATAACTTTGACATAAATGATATAAATAAAACGCCATAACGAAAATTAACCATACCCGCCTAAATTTAAGTATTGTTACAGGTCATATAGAATAAATTAATCAATGTTGTTCCGTGCTCCTTAAGGGTACCCTATATATAAAACTACCTACCATGCAGTCACATCCAATTTGCACCTTATTATGCACAGGTCAAGAAACTTTTAAGCCCCTGGAAAAAATATAAGCGAGATTTTGTGAAATAAATTTGTGTACTTAATAAGTTTATTACATCAAATACATTTTTTTAAGATAAAAGTTTCGGTTATTGATCCATCCTGGTATATACAACTATAACATTTCAAATTTTAACTAATTGGCGCATTAGAATTAACAACAAATTTTGATAAATTTATTATTTATATTTGCTTGCAAAACTAAAACATACAAATTGATAACAAAGCACTGATTGTACTCATTAATAAGAGAAACATGATATCACAAGGCAACTAACAATTTTTCTCTGTTTATATATAAACAAACAGTTTTAGTTTTTGAGACTTTGCATATTATTATACGCAGTGGCGACTATAGAATTTTTAAAAAATTTTATCTAAAATGTGAGACTAGAACAAACACCAAATATCTTACCAAATATATACCAGATGCAAATAGCTTCTAGGGGAGCACTTTGGTTAAGATTTTTTTTTTAGATATGTGCAAAAAAAGTTGATTTTTGGAAGCCCCCCTTCCTTACCCAAAAAAAAGTCGTAAGTTTCAAAAGCGAATACTCCATTTGTATTTTTTTTTCATGAATTTGATCAAATTTTATCGTCAAATCAGAAATTTGCAGTTATTTTTTTTTCAAACAATTTTCTTATGCCAATATTCTAGAGATGCCTCTAATTTTAAGAAAGTTACAGATATTTTTGTGAAATTTGAGATTTGAAAATAAATTTGATCAAATTCACGAAAAAAATACAAAACTTAAAAAATCAACTTTTTTTCGTAAATTCAAAAATTGTAGTTTTCTTTTTTTTATCTTGGGACAGTCCACAAAGGCTGATGCCTAAGTACTAACGTACCGTGAGTGCCTTAAGTGTGGTGAAAGGGAGTTTGTTCACACGGGACTTAAATATTTGAAGATTGAGAGAAGAAGGAAAAACTTCTGCAGGCAGCAGGTTCCATAGTCTTGACACTCTAGATATGAAGGAACGAAGAAAGCGGGAAGTTCGAGGCCTCTCTAACTGAACTGTAAAAGGATGCATAAAAGTTGCACTACGTGTTGCTCGGTTGGGAGCTGCCAGAGGAGGAATTATACTGGCCAACTCCTCTAAGCAGAAGCCGTGAAAATATCTATAGAAGAGCGACAGATCCATCCCCCACAGCTCGACGGTGGGCAAGAAGAGGAAGCCTTTCTGTAAGCGTAGGATCATTAATAAGACGAACAGCTCTTCTTTGGATGGAGTCCAGAATGCTAAGTGTTGTAGGGGACGCCATTCCCCAGACATGAGAAAAATATTCTAAAGAGGGTCTGATTTGGGATACATACAGTGTACAGATTGGAAGAAGATAAATATTTTCTGGCTCGAAAGAGGAATGCAAGCTTTTTTGAAGCTGCCGAAGCTATGAATGTAATGTGTTTGTGCCCGGTGAGGTTATTCTGAAAAGTAACGCCGACGAGATTAAACAAGTTTTTGTTCTGCACAACTTGGCCGCTCATGTAATGGATGAGCATTGGCAGACTTTTTTCGTGACAGTGAACGTGACTCTATTTTCAAGGCATTAAACTGAACAAGATTTTTGGCGCCCCAATTCAAGATAAGTTTGAGGTCTTGTGAAAGAGATATCTGCATTGACCCGCGCTTGTTTTCCAAATCAGAATTACATGGTGGCTTAAGAAATTGAATACTAGAGTGGAGGGTACTATCATCAGCAAAACTGGGAATGGGATTGATTGTGGAAGAAAGAAGATCGTTATTGTGTAGAAGAAACAGCGTGAGCGCCAACCGTGAGCCCTGGGGCACCCCAGCATTAATTTGGTAGAAGCTGGAAGAATGACCATCTACAGTAACTGATATACGTCGATTAGAAAGGAAACTGAAGAGCCAAGAGCAAAGCTTGGATGGAAGACCATAAGAAGGAAGTTTGTTAAAAAGCCCATCATGCCAGACCTGATCGAAAGTTTTGGATATGTCAAGAGCAATGATCTAAGATTCACCAAAAAACTCAAGGGACTTGTGCCAGCTGTTCGAGAGAAAGGAAAGATCAGCTGTGGATCTTCTGTGAAGGAATCCATACTGTCTGTCCTGTAAAATTTTGTGTTTCCAATTACTATAAAAATAATTGTTTTTTTCATTACCTTACAAACAACTGAAAGAAGAGATATAGCTCTACAGTTTGAAGAGACAGTTTTGCTTTCTTTTTTGGGGACAGGTTGCACATGTGCAGCTGTTGGAATAGTTAGAATAATAGACGGAGATCTTGAGCCGAAAAATCACCGTCATCAGTAATATGGAGTTTCTTTCGTGAAATATGTTCATTTAGTATTGGCAATTATGTTCTTGCGTAGGCTGACAACCTATTTTATACAGCGGGTAGCAATAAGGGGTGCAAGTGCAAAATTTTTGAAAAAAAAATCGTCATCTATATATGTCAGCGATTTTGGCCACTTAAAGTTGAACCCCTAAGGTGTTTAAATGCAAAAGGGCCGACAGGTGGATACCGAGGGCAGTAAAACAGCGTCAATTTATACCGAGCTCTTACTTTATGACATTAATAATAAAATGATTTATTTTTGAAAATTTTACCACCGTTTCTAAAAACTTAGGATGTCAAGGATATACGTTCATATGAAGTTTTCTTCTTAAAATTGACCCCTTAAATATTAACATTCAATTAAAAGCACCCTTTATTAAGTAAGCGCTCGGGATAATTTGACCCCATTCTACTGCCTTTGGTATCCACCTAACTGTCAGCCCTTTTAGATTTAGATAACTTAGGGGTTCAACTTTAAGTGGCCAAAATGGCTGACATTATCAATGACGATTTTTTCCCAAAAATTTTGCACTTTCACCCCTTATTGCTACCCCCTGTATCCAACTTGTGGAGAATTTGTGCAAAAGTTTTGACTAATATTTTTGGCAAAAGACCAGAAAGCTTTTCTGCCATTTGAGCAAGAGAGAACTTTTATAAGATTGTTAAAACTGTCTTTGGCTTCTAAGATAGTTTGATTATACTGATTTCTTGCTTTGATGCTAGCATGTCGACTTTCAGGACTAAGGTACTGTAGAAAGGAAATACTGGGAGTAAGGAAAGTACTGTACAAATGGTGATTTGTATGTTGTATTTTTAATTTAATGTAAAAATGATTTACATAAAAGTATAAGGTTTTGCCCCTTCTAATTATGTCATTCATGTCATTTAGGTTACATGTAAACATATTACAAAAAATAATAAAACATTTTCTTTTTTTACAAGTCTATTTTTAATAATTAAAAGTAGATAAATTACAACAATAATTATTACACCTCAATAGGTATGCAGTAGAGTGGAACATATAAAAAAGTTGCTTTTAAATTTTTGTAAAATAAAATAAATTTCTATCTATATTTTTGGGAGCGTAACTCTGATACCAGATGGAAACATTCTTATAAAGAAATAACTGAACAAAAAAATCACTTAAAACCTTCATTTACGTAGATTCTGCTAATTTCTCGGCCTTCTGTACGACTTCTTCAATGGGCCCAACCATGTAGAATGCTACTTCGGGAAGATGGTCATAGTCTCCACCCAAGATCCTTTGGAATCCCTAAGAATCAAACAATTAAATTTTAAATAATGCTATTTCAATAAATGTTGTATTGAAATTAACTATTTTTATATTTTTTTAATTAATACAAAATAAGAGATAAGGCTTTCAAAAAACCTACCTTGATGGTTTCTTCAAGAGGCACAAGTTTTCCAGGATGACCAGTGAAAACTTCAGCAACCTGGAAAGGTTGAGACAAGAAACGTTGGATTTTACGGGCACGGGCTACAGTCAATTTGTCGTCTTCAGACAATTCATCCATACCCAAGATGGCAATGATATCCTGGAGGGATTTGTAGTCCTGCAAGATCTTCTGAACACCACGAGCGACGTTGTAGTGCTCTTGACCAATGATGTTGGGATCCATAATACGGGAGGTCGAATCGAGGGGATCGACAGCAGGGTAGATACCTGAAAAGACAGTTTAATACATTGAAACTATTTTTAATCTTTTTTTTTTTTAATAAACTTATTTGGTCGACTGTATAATTTCATTCAACAAGAAATGAACAGCGCCAGATCTGTGCTTTTCTTTTTGCAAAAAAAATATGAAATAGTCATCCTGTGTATTATTGTTCGTAGAATCTAAACGAGTACTTAGGAAAATTATTTGAATTTAAGAGATATGACAAAAAATATCATTTTCTTATTGGTTCTTTCTGAAAGTGTCAAATTGTTTTCTAAAATTTTTAATAAAAAGGATGTTATAATAATTTTTAATAACATCGCAATTAATTTTCATTCATGTGAGAATTTTGCGATTTAAAATGAAAAATAAAAGATATCAATAAATACCTAAAATGCCAAAACACAAAGTATTTTGTCTAGCACTGAGCATCAAAATTAGTTTTAATTTTTTTTAACAATTTTATTTATAATATGTTTTACTTTTACAATACTGTGTTAAAAGTAGTAATACTTCCTAGACGCTGACAGAATAATAATTTTTGTGTTTTGGCATTTTGGATATTTATTGTTAGGGGGTGTCCATTAATTACATGAGGCGATTATTCCACCCTCCTCCCCTGGGTAAAATGTCATAAAATTTGGCTTAACTCCCTAGCCTAGTTAATATTAGTATTTAAAACTATTAAGAATGTAGTGTAGAATCACAGTGAGAAAATATTGTTGTGTAAGATTAGCTTATTGTTATCAGCTTGTGTAGGAATGGCTATATTTAGCCCAGTTTTCTAGCAATTATAGTTTCTTGCAAAAACCTTATATTTGCCAAGACCCGTTCCTCTCCCCCACATGAGATTAGGTGAGATTCGGCTCGACCCCCCTCCTAAATGCGTTAATGTAATTATTGGACACACCCTTACCTTTTACTATTTGGGGTCGTTCATTATCACGTGATGCTTGAAAGGGGGGAAGGAGGTTCGAAAAAAATTACGAAATAACACAAGGAGGGGGGGGTGTAGTGAGATATCACGTTATTTATTTTGTCGTTGAACGCGCGATTTCTAAACAACCGAAAAACGGCGATGCCCCATTTTTATCAAGGTCCTTAATTTCCCAGAATTAAATTAGATTTAACTTACCTGTAATTTAAAATAATATTTTAAAATTTTAAAGATACTTTGTACTAAAAAGATACACATGATTTTGGGTAGGAGGGAGGCTTAAAAAATGCTAAAAAACATATGTGATTAATGGACGACCCCTTTTCTTATTTAAATTGCAAATCGTTTATATAAATTAAATTATTTCTGCTGTTATTTAAAATTAATATAAAATCCCTTTAATGGAAAAGTTTCAAAAAAATAAGACGCTTTTGAACCAAAAGATAAGGTATTCCACTCAGAAAATGTAAATTATATGTCTTATTTCTTTTATTTCAATTCAAATAATTTTCTGAAGTGTTCGTCGGGATTCTACAGAAAAAAATACTGAAGAAGGCTGTTTCACCTTTTTTTTTTTTTAACTGAGAAAAGACAAATATGACCCTATTCAGTCATCGTTGGATGACCTTATACCTTAACAATTGTGATTTTAAAATCAAAAGCTAAACATACTCAGTATCCGGTGCCAGTGTGATTTCAGAAATCGAATGACATTTA
The DNA here is from genome assembly GCA_019359885.1 of Listronotus oregonensis. Classification (NCBI taxonomy): domain Eukaryota; kingdom Metazoa; phylum Arthropoda; class Insecta; order Coleoptera; family Curculionidae; genus Listronotus; species Listronotus oregonensis. Next base: position 37,073 of record JAHBCN010001685.1, on the reverse strand, counting down.
AAAGGCGAAGTTGCACTCTAAATGTTTACTGTAATTCTTGTTTTGGTGTAATTGGTTTAGTTTATTTAATTTTAATAAAGTATTTTTTTGTTTGTATTAAAAGTTGTTAAAATGGGCATATTTATACCGAGTGTTAATGGAAAAAGTATGACCTAAACCTGAGTGACTTTCATTTATTGGATATTTGTGTGTAGGTATAAGAAAATAATGATTTTTAAAAAACACAGTTAAACGCTATTTGTAAAATGTTGTAGACACTAATTTTACAATCGTGGCATACATGACTAGATTTTTTACTATGCTTATTTTAAAACCTAACAGTATACTACTTAAGATCCGGCAATGTATTTAAGAATTACTATTATCTATTATTAGTATTATTAAAAATCGTCCTGGTGATGTCAGTTTTACAATAAGCACATCTAAAAGGGCTGTAAAAAATGTTTTTAATAAAAAAAAATTCCTTACTCACCTAACTCAGCGATGGCACGAGACAATACAGTGGTGGCGTCCAAGTGAGCGAATGTGGTGGCAGGTGCGGGATCTGTCAAGTCATCAGCAGGTACATAGATAGCCTAAGACAAGAAAGTTTGGTTTATTTTAATAAAACCTGAAGATACCAGAAAATTTTTTCTTGCAATTTTGATTTTGGAAGGTTTTTACTATATAAAAAATTTGGCCTTATCTATAATTTAATTCTACCTGTACTGATGTAATGGATCCCTTCTTGGTGGTGGTAATTCTTTCCTGCATGCTACCCATGTCAGTGGCCAAAGTGGGTTGGTAACCTACAGCAGATGGGATACGACCCAATAAGGCAGATACCTCAGAACCAGCTTGTGTAAATCTAAAAACAGAAGGATTGCTTAATCATTTACAAAAAGGTGATTATAAACATTAAGCCTGTTTGACATTTTTTGGATCAGATTTACTATGCACATTTTAGACTCAGCAGCAACAATACTGCAACTTGGTCAATAATTTTATAAGGTATACAAAGTATGCATAAAGATACTGTTTGACTTTTAAACAAAATGTCTGTAACAAGTAAACCCAGTTTTCAAACATAAAGAAACTAGACATGTATTGATACATAATAATCTTGCAAGATAAATTTAATTGAAAAACTATCAAATGAGTTATCCAACCCTGAAGCTTGCATCTAAAATATTAGAAATATACAAACTGATTGGTTACAATGTTTCTCATATGTAGACAATTCTATGTTGGTGACTATAAGTAAATCAATAAAGTTAACCACATAAACATACCTGAAAATGTTGTCAATGAAAAGCAATACATCCTGTCCTTCCTGGTCACGGAAATATTCAGCTACAGTCAATCCAGTCAAGGCGACACGGGCACGAGCACCTGGGGGCTCATTCATTTGACCATAGACCAGAGCTACCTTGGAGGTCTTGTCTTTAAGGGAAATGACACCGGATTCAATCATTTCATGGTACAAGTCGTTACCTAGAAAGAAGATAATATATATTTTTTTTCATGAATAGTTTTTTTATTAACTAATACAGACATACAAAACAAAAACGGTGCTTACCTTCACGGGTACGTTCTCCAACACCAGCAAATACAGAGTAACCACCATGGGCCTTGGCTACATTGTTGATCAGTTCCATAATCAATACAGTTTTTCCTACACCAGCACCTCCGAAGAGCCCAATTTTACCTCCCTTGGCATAGGGAGCGAGAAGATCTACAACCTAAAACAAGTAAACACTACCCTAAAGACTGCCATTTCATAAGATAAAGAGCTCTATAAAGAGGCATGCCAATACTTGTTAACATCTACTTTAGAGGTGGAGTTGTCACAATCACCAATCAAATTATAAATAAAATTGGTAGTTAACAAGATGTAAAAATTATCTACTTTTAATCACCAAATAAAAATAAGATCATTTGTGATGTCAAGACTTTCTAGTCAAAATTTTTAACAAAAAATGCTCTGAATATTTTAAAAATGCCTTTTTGTTCTTTATTAGCTTACCTTAATACCAGTTACCAAGATTTCTTGTTCTACACTCATGTCTACGAATTCAGGTGCTTCAGCATGAATGGGAGCCAATTTGTCAGTTGGAATGGGGCCCCTTTCGTCAATAGGTTCACCAATGACGTTCATAATACGACCTAGAGTTTCAGCACCAACGGGAATACGGATTGGGTACCCAGTGTCAAGGACACCTTGACCTCTGACAATACCTTCAGTACCATCCATAGCAATAGTACGGACGGTGTTTTCTCCCAAATGCTGAGCAACCTACATTAATTATTAAAAATAGATATATTAAATATGTTTAAAAAAGTTCATCCTGGTAATCAAAAATTTTATATTATATTATGGGTCCGGTGTCGTTTAGCTCCATTTGATTTGAAAAAAATAAATATTACAGATAAAAAGGACACATTTTGTTTAGATTTCCAAAAGAAAAAATCCGAAAAAATGCATTTTTGCAGAGAAAAATGAAATTAAAAGTCGAAAAAACACTATGTTTTTAGGTTAAGTAAAAGGCCAGAATTTGCGACGTTGTCGGATCAAAAAAAATTGTTCGACGGCGTATTTATGATAAAGAAATTTTACAATTTATTGAGGAAAACCTAACGACAACTAACCAAAAACTAACCAGAACTAGGTAATAGTTTGAAAGTTGTTGTTTGTTAGTTCTGATTAGTTGTTTCTATAAAAAAACTTCATTTCTGGTAAATGGAAAAAAAAACAACCTTCAATAATAACAAATTATTAGAAAACATCTGCTTTTTTAAGGAGGAAATCCTAAACAAAATGACATCGTATCATCTCTTTTTGTAGGTATTCTTTCTCACTTTTTTCATGTTGGTCAGCCATATTACTTTAGTATATTTTATATGGAAAATAAAGAAATTATTTTATTTTGTGTTAATATAAGTGAAAAATTAAATTTTTCAGACCCTATGTGTTTTATAATGGCGTAACAAATAAGTGAAAAAAAAATATATCAAAATATTGCTGTTTAAAAATGGAGCTAAAGTTCACCGAAACATTATATTATATTATAGTTCTCATAGGATTGTAAATTATAAATAACAGTAGTTTTTTTCTTAATTTAGGAATGGAACAAATTTTCATTGTAAGTAGCAAAGGAAACCCAATTTTTAACCAAAAAAAACTGGAAGTTAATTGTTACTGTTGTTCTAGCAAAATCAATTTAATTGAAAAACTATTAAAGAAGTTTTCCAACCCTGAAGTTTGCATAAAAATGTTTATCAAATGTGAGTCAATAGTGTCTTATCTACATCTAAATCGTGGATCCACTTAGGTAGTTTTAGAGATATATTTACACTCCATCAGTGGTGGAGTTGTATAATTTATTTATTTGACTGATTTTGGAGTTATGTAAGCTGTGCAAATCAACTTTTACATTTATTGCTTACCTCAAGGACCAGCCTGGGGTACGGTTTGAAACCTCCAAAGCATTGAGAATTGGGGGAAGTTGGTCTTCAAATTGTACATCAACGACGGCACCAATAACGGCGACGACCTTTCCTTTAGCTACACCAGCAGCAGCAGCCTTAGCTGCTAATCCTCTGTCTAAAAATTAAAAATAAACTGAGTTATCTCTTTCACTGGTTACAGCTTGCGGTACAGTTAACTTACTTAGAATATGCAATAAACGGCATTTATATTGGAATTAAACCTTCTCAATTCGACATTATAAAATATTTAGGCTTCAAGTTAGCCAAAAAAATATACCCTTAGAAACAGCCTTTTAAATTTTTTTTATTATGTATAACACTTAAAGAAATTTAATAGAATTTAAATATCAGTTAAACTTAAAAAAACGTGAGTTCTTAAATAATTTTGGGTTATCCTTACCTTTACATAAGTTCAAAATGGCGAGGGTCAACTCGATTATGTAACCCAATTTTTAGTTTTATGTTAAAAATACGAAAAATACCAATCTAAAGATTACCTAAGTGTTAGTTTGTATTAATTAAAGTTTAAATAAACCTTAATTTTCAAAATTTGTGCTGTTTTTACGTAACAAGGCCCGACTTTGACCCGCCGGAAAACAAGTCATTTTACGTTGAAAAAAACCATACAGAACTAGATATTTTTATAAAATATGGGTACTTACTTTGTTGATTGTAGCATGCTACAGCTTTTAGGGATTCTTGTCCAACTTTTTCTGCGGTTTTGCTAGCCAAAAGGCCAGCAGTTCTTCCTACTGCACCCAACATGTTTGCCCACAGACAGAAGTGTAAAAAAATTCCTACTTTGCCCGCTAGGCTTGCCACCTACTTCCTGTTGCGCAGGTGCGATCTGGTTTTATGCGCAAGGCTCCAATTTTAAATCGTTATGTAACTTCAGTCTTATTTAAAAAAAATGCAAAGGTTTCAAAACTTTGAATTGCAATTTTATTTATTCTGATATTAACAAAAGCGACAATAAAAATTGACAAGTCCCATTTTTTTTACGGTACTAAAAATATTGTGCGCTTTGAAGTTAGCGCTATTAGTGCTAGAAAAAAGTTTTGAGGCTTGTAAGTTTTATGACAATGACATATGACAAACCATGATGACTCATGTTAAACAAAACAGCTGATTGTCAAAAGCTGCCCCTTTTTATGTTTGCGAAAATATTGTAGCGTTCTATTTTTGTACAAATTTTAAGAAAAAATGTCTGGTCACAGGTATACAAAATCTACAAATCCGTTCGATAATGACTATGACGATGATATAGATGATGAAACCTTCCTGCAAAATTCTAGAAGACCACCTCCAAGTACTCAGAGCAGTTTTGATGCACAGGTAAAAGGTTTTTAAAACTGTATTATACGGTCAACTAATGTCTCAATTTTTGTTGTTCTATCTATAATATAAAATAATTACATTTTTTATATGTTTTACAGGTTCAAAGTTTTCAAGAACGTAAACGCCAAATAGAAGAAAATACTATTCGAAGTACAGAACAGAGTCTGGGTATTTTGAGAGATTCGGAACAAATTGGTATTGCAACTGCTGAAGAACTGATGAGACAAAGGGAAAAACTAGAAAAAACTGACAAACAATTAGATGATATTAACAATACACTTAGGTTTTCACAAAAGCATATTAATGGTATTAAGTCAGTCTTTAGCAGCTTAAAAAACTATATGTCTGGGAGAAATGATAAAAGTCCCACTACATCAAGTTCTACACCTAGTACCGTAAGGGTAAGTTAAAACTAAACCTTGTATTTAGAGTGAAATATAAACATAACTTCTCAACACTCAAGTTCACATTTGCTTGGTGTTTTAGGATACCTTTGACATAAAATACTTTTTTTTAATATTGATAACCCAATTTGCTATTTCTAGATGTCAGTTTAATATTAATTGTTTAAATTTTCAGGAATCAACATCGAATACAAACCTTCAAGAAAAACTCCAAACTTATGATCGTTTTAGTGAACACCCAGCCACAAGATTAAGAGGAAATGATTATAACCCTCCACCATCCCAGCAGTACTCCACTGGTTCTGAAAGTAGAGATTTCAGTGCAAAATTAGATGCTAATTTACAAGAAATGTGCAACAATATCTCTAGGTAAGAGCACAGAATCCAAATTAAAATTTTAGTTGGTGCAAAATTCAAATAACACATAAAATGAAATAAATCCAAAAGTTCATAATTCTTTTTTTGGTTATTGTCTCGAAAGTGGCCTCAACTCCGATTTCAACCAAATTTGATTTACAGAAGTTTTTTGGTCATTAACGTTTCGTTTTCGAGATATCCATCATCAAACTTGAAAATTGAATTAACCTCAATTTTACTATTCCTCTTTCTTTTTGCACACAATTCTTGATTTTTACAATAAATTGGCACACTACACTAGTATACACTAGGAATTTTTCAGCAAACATGGCCGCGTCGTTTAAAGGTAAAACTTTGCAATTTAATGAAAAAATGTGTAAAATAAACTTAAAAAACAGTTTTTAAAAGGTGTTTATAAAATATTGTGTGCCAGTTTGGTGTTAAAATCAATAGTTTTGTGCAAAAAGAAGGGGAAATATAGTGGAAATTGGGTTAGTTTGATGATGGATATTTTAAAAACGAAACGTTTCCGAATAAAAATTATCAGATTCGTGATCAGCGCCTCAAAAAATCCCTGTATACCAAATTTGGTTAAAATCGGGGTTGAGACAACTTTCAAGACAATTACCATTTTTTTACAAATATATTTTTTTTAGATTAAAAGGACTGGCAAGTGAGCTAGGAAATGAGATAGACACACAGAATGATTTAATAGACAATATTACCTATAAGGCTGAACAAGCAGATATGAGTATTCAAAAACAAAATAAAGAAATGTTGAAAATCATGAAAAAATAATGATAATTTTTCATTGAATATTTTTAAGGCTAGTTGCAATCATTTGAGAGAATTAAATAAAAAGAACATTTTTTGATGGTGTAAACCTCATGAACTTATTAATGTTATAGATGTTAATATTCTAAATGGAGTCATCAGTAATATCCACACTATATTACTTTTTTTGAATAAAGCACCAATAAGATGAGGTTTACATTCCTAAGCTTTCTCTGTAAACTGTTGGCATCTTTCTGAAGAGCATTCCACAGGTAAATTCTCTCACTATTCAGAAAAATATTTTTGTCATTGTTTAGCACTTCACAGTAATATTTCAATTTCTTTGAATATCCTGTGTCTTGGTATTTGATCAACTAAAGTTTCACCTAGTTTTTTTAATGAGGCATTCTGATTCCTGTATTTCTTTTAATAAAAGAGCAATTTGCAATGTTAAAGGGTATTTTTTACATAATCTGTTTAAGTCCTTTGAAAGTATAGAAAGGGTACACATTTTCAAGGTTCTAAGTGTATACTGAAATCTCTCTGTAGATTAGGTTTGAGATATATTGTACCGAAATTGTATTTAAATACTTTATGTAAATAAAAATCTTTAATCTCTCCCGCATCTGCTATAGTTTGGTACTTAGAACCTTTAGAATTAAGGCCATTTAAATCTATAAGGGTGGATATTCAGGCAAATGAAAACTCGGTCGATGATAAGAATTAAATTCCTACCATAAAAATATGACCCAAAAAAAGGTATGTAAACTCGGCCGGTCGTTAAAGAACTTTTTTTTCAAAATTCAAAATGGTATATTTCCATAGATATACATAGTACATATCGGAATTGTCATATATAGTTCTAAAAGAAAGTAATACTTATAATAATAATTTAACATACTTAAATCTAATTATAAAAATAAAAAATAAAAACATAGTGTAAAGAAAAGAAAAGGAAAGGAAGAAGAGAGAAACATGAAACTGCATAAAGAGTAATGATTCACTGTGATCAAAAAGTAAACTCAAAAAATTCGTCCAATGAGTAAAACGGATTTAGAGCTAGTAAAAGCCTCAAAGTTTTCTTGAAAGAACTGAGGTTGTGTATATTTTTTATTTTGGGCGGTAAATGATTATAGATTTTTAAAAATGTTATATCTGGACCCTTTTGAACTTGAACTTGCCGTTAATCCGATAAGAAAACTGGGCCGTTTATAAAAATGCAACAACATTTAAGGTTATAGAAATTTATTCAGGAACACTAAAGACCAGTAAGACATTATGATATTAATTGGGAAAAATAAAAAGCTGCTTTGCTAACCAGAACTAACCATGACTGATCAGAACCTAAGTACCTGACAAAATTTGACCACCGGCCGAGTTTACAAGTATGATTATGATTACAGGCAATAAATATTTACTGACACAGTTTTCATAGGGCAAAAAGATAAATATGCTAAATCGGCCATGTTTTTAATCTCTGGGATATTCAATATGTAATATGGCTTTGTTGGTCACCTAGATGTGTTTCACTAAAAATAGGAATAATAAAAGACTAAAGTTATGAAGACAACCTATAAATGTTCGCGTAATTGAGAAAACATTCCAAAACTATGTAGATTTTTTCTATTGTCATTGGAATTTTATTTAAAAAAAATAATTAAATTAAAAGTCCCTGTAGATACTCCAAGGCAACTGAAAATATTCAAATTTAAAATATAATAGTATATATATATATATATATATATATATATATATATAATATATAATATATATATAATATAATAATATATAATAATATATAATATGTGTGTGTGTGTGTGTATGTGTATTCGTTTATTTGTGAATCTAAATATAAAAATTTTATGAATGTTTTGTCTTCAGGCCTAAGCAATTGCTATAAGGTTTCATTAAGTTTTTTTAATTGCTATTTTGAGGTGCAAAATCACCACTGCAGTATGTTAGTCATGTTTCATTTATTCTTTAGTGGTTTTAAAGTAATGTACTTTTAATTTTCGTGTTGTAGTTCTCATATTTTGAAAAGTGTATGATAGAAAATTCAAAAAAAAGTCAAAACGCACTATAAGAGTTGGTAAGAATTTTTTCAAAAATTGGAAATTAAGTAATATTATAAGTGGGGTTGCAAGTAAAACAATCCTATTAATTTAAAATAGTAATAATTATAATATTCATTTTATTTTTTTATGATAATATTTTGAATACAAGGAAAAAATACTAAATTTTTGAACTTAAACCTTATTTGTACCTTCTATAACAAACTCCAAAACTAATACATATTTTTTCTTTATTGGCAGTTATTATATTTTAAGTAACTACAATAATTATTAAAAAGACATAAACGCAAAAAAAATGTATAAGTGCAAACTTAGGATTTTATAGTAACAATTCATATTTCTAAAGTTAAATTGTCTGAAATGAAAGGGCGAATTGGGACAGTCAACATCGTCCGTGAGTATAGGTCAAACAGCCCATAATAAAATTTTATCTCGAGTCTATGTAACATCATGGAGTAGTCCACTTGAACTGGTAAGATTCAGTGCACTGGGATTTTTTTCAGTGTCCAGATGGGCCAATCCGCCCCTGCATCAAGGTAAAATAAATCTGGTTCATCCACTTGTGGTTATAAAATAAAAGGTTGATAATATATGAGATAAATGGAGCTCTCCTTTAAATGAAGCAGTGTCAATATATTAACTTTTTCTACTGGAGTCACATTACAGCAATGTTCCTAAATCCACTATAAAGAATTCTGATGCCACCAGTGTTTCGATGTTTTTTGAACTGCAATATTAAGAAAATTTTACATTTCTTAAACAGTGTTTTTTGGGTACTTTTTACTTTTTAAGTTTTATAGTTAGAATAAGTTTCTTTTCTGTTTTTGTTATGTAAATTTTTAGATATTTAATTTAAAATGTTTTCATAGATAGTTTTATTCAATGGAAATGGGTATATTTATGTAAAAAAAATAAAATATTTGAAAATTAAATTTGTTTTTATTTTAAGTTAAAATAGTGTTTAGGTTGTTTACTTTTTACTAATTAGTTAAATTGTCTAAATGTGTATTTTTAATAGATACACATATGTGGTTTCATATAATTGTGTTTTTTTACGTTTTTAAACTTCCTTAATCACTTGTGCTGTTTCTGAGAAACAATTATCCATTAGCTGACTTGTATTAACTTACATGTAGCCTGTTTAACTGGCTACTATTTTGAAGCCAGTTATGGACATATCTCATAGTTAAATTATGTATTCATGGATATCAGTCAAATAAAAAGTTGCATGTCATTTAAAAAATTGAGAAACCCAACTTTATTCTCCCATAATCGTGTCGGGCCGGAACAGAAGTTGCAAAATAAAAATAAATTTTATTTGACTTAGTTTTCTGGTAATTTCCCATAGATGTATCACCATTTTATTCTATTTCTTCAGTGCTTTCCCCCTCACAATTCGAATTTAAAACACTACAAACCACATTCACAGCTTTACTAATACAAGGCACCATATGAGGGCTAATTTTTTTATTTCTTAATATTCCAAACACCTCCAGTTTTTTCAACATTTTATTTACATAATCTTTAACGTCTTGGTCCAGTGTATCTAGTTCCTTTATTACAATCCCGTCTCTACGGCAATCTTTTCTTATAAATTCAAAGGTTTCAGTTACGACAACGTCACCCTCATTACATAATTGTAAGAAAAAATTTCTTTTCTAAAAACAGTCCCCATGGAAATGTTAGAACTGTAATAATCGCTTACAAATGAAAATAAATTCCCTTTCGAAGATAAGCCTATAATAACTTTAACAAAATCATATTTTTTGTACTCTTGACACTGGTTTATATCACAATTAGTTATTTGGCACTTATTAACTTTAAACAAAAGTTGGTGTAGAATAACTCTAACATTATTATAATACTCCTTCTGAAAACACTTTGCTTTACCATCATTTAAGTCCTTTCTAGTAAACCAGCATACTGCTGGGTTTAGTGCTGGTGATAAAAGTTTCAAGGTCCAAACAAAAATTGCTCTACAGACGTTTTCTTTTAAACCTAGCATTGATGCCAAAGTGTTAAATGGTAAATCATTTTTTAATTTCATTAATACTAAAATTATTTTTTGGGTAATATTTTTGGCTGTAAGTAATTTGTGAGTATACAGATAATTTTCAACACATTTTTCACACACTCCTAAAACATCACTTGTAACGCCTGTAAATGATTGAAGTTTTTCTTCATCTACTGTATCGATATAATTAAAATTGTAGGTAAAGTTTAGTTCCATCAAGGCTAAGGCATGATGTGATGGTTTATCTTTCGGTTGTAACATTATTAAATTTGCATTTTGTATTGTTTGATGCCCTTTTTCATTTGACACTTCTGTTGAAGCAACATATTTAGGGGTTGATGGTGAATTTTTGGTTTTGGTTCTTTGTTTCTTTGTAGTGCCATTTCTAGAACATGCTGATGTATTTTTAGCTTCAGTTAATGGTAAAATTGAATGAGTGTTATTATGTCTAACAAAAATAGGTTTATTTTTGGTTGTACTTCTGTTGAACACATACAGTAGTGGCGAAAGTAAGAACTTCTTTATTTCAAACACATCTATTTTATTTAGTAAGAAAATACAATCATATTGGAAAAAATTAATAAGATAAGCATTATAAATCTATCAACAACTTAACTTAATATTCTTTGTTTATATTTTTATGTACAAAATTAATTCTGGGACGGAAAAAAGTAGAGCAACTTTTTAAGAATTGATTTTTTTCTTTTAGTAAAAACTGAAGTATAATTACAATTTTATATTTCTTAAAATATCCATCATTTTTAATAACTTCCTCACAACGGTGGCGCATAGTTGCAGTAACTTAGAAATTATTGCTGGATCCATATTAACCCAAGCTTCATGTAATGCATTGAACAATTCGTCCTTATTTTTGTAAGTTTTCCCCCTTATTTTCCTATCCAAAATTTCCCATAGGTTCTCGATGGGGTTTAAATCTGGTGATTGACGGGCCAGTCCATTACTTGAATATCTTGCTGTCTAAACCAACCTTTACATATTTAGAAGAATGCTTTGGATCATTGTCCTGCTGAAAAATGTGCCTAAGGGGCATTTTTCGTCTGCATATGGAACCATTTCTTTTTCCCAGAATATTTTTGTACATAAATCTATCCATTATCCCATCAATTTTATGAAGTGGCCCCATTCCGAAACCGGAAAAGCAGCCCCACACCATAACTGATCCACCACCATGTTTTACTGTTGGACAAGTGTATCTGGGATTTAACCTTTGGTTTGCAGGACGTCGAACATATGCTATACCATCACTTTGAAATAAATTAAACTTTGATTGTCGCTGAATATTATCCTTTTCCAGTCATTATTTGTCCATTGAAAATGGGGATCGAGCAAAAGAAGACGGGATCGTCTGTTTTTTGCAGATAATAAGGGCTTTTTGCTGGACGTCTTGCAAATAATTTGGCATAATCTATTCTTATTGTCCTTGAAGATATCTGAATGCCTATTCTTCTGATAATCGCTGCTTTATTTTACTGAACCCAAGAATGGATCACTCTGAGATATTTTCAAAATTTGTTTATCTTGATATTTATCCGTTTTCTTGGTCTTCCTGATTTTTCTAGGTAAAACATGTCCATGCTTCCATAACGTGAAATGATTCGCGATTTTATAGATTTATGCAAACGAAACCTTTTTCCAATATTGATTTGTTTTTCACCTTTTTTGTAACAGTCTATAATTCGTGTTTTTAAATCAACGGATAAAGGCGTCCTCTAGGCATTGTAAACAACTTTGCTTTTAATGCAACCGGTAAACAGCTGGAATTAAACTAATATTATTCGATTTGTAAGTCCTAAAAAAATGTTGCTCTATTTTTTGCAGGTACACAAATTCTTATCAGTTTAAAAATAAACGAAATATTCAGAAGGTCATTCTTATCTGATTTAAGATACCTACTTGACCAAAGTATTGTGGATAAATATCATTGTTATTCCTTTGTTAGTTGTCAAGAAATTTGATTTTTAAAAAGTTGCTCTACTTTCTGCCACTACTGTATTTAGGGGTTGATGGTGAATTTTCGGTTTTGGCTCTTTGTTTCTTTGTAGTGCCATTTCTAGAACATCCTGATGTATTTTCAGCTTTAGTTAATGGTAAAATTGAATGAGTGTTATTATGTCTAAAAAAAATAGTCATTTTCAATTGATTGTTGATACTGTCGAAACGAAGATCCTGAAAAAAAATTAAAACTTTGGTAATACAAATTGATGCATTTAAAAATTGATGTCTTAAGTTTAAAACAATAAATAGGGAATATACTAATACAGCTCAGTATCATGAATACAAATAAAATAAAAATTTAATATTGGTATAATACGAGGTTGATCACTAATTTGCCATTGATAACTATAAGAGGCAATAAATTTACCAAATAAAAGATTAAAGAAATACCCTATCTGCACTTCATAACATCCCTATAGTTTGGTTATTATGATAGGTAAATATTCTGTTTTTTTTTTTTTTTATCTTGGGACAGTCCATGAACAGTAGTCACTGAACGGTTTCACCTCCAAATTCTTTGAACCATCATCGATTTGCGTGAAAATTGGTAAGTAATTAGAAGGTGCCTTAAGTAACAAAAGTGACGTAGTGCCGACTTGCGCTTTAACTCTGGGGGTAGATGCCACCCCTTCTCGGGGGCTGAAATTATTTTATCAAAAATAACCCTGGGAATCGATAAAGGAACTAATTTTAAGCAACTTTTGTTCTTATCATGTTTTTGTCAATATATTTCAAGATATTAAAGATTGAAAATGTTGATTTTTCATAAATAAAATGCATGTTTGGAACTGCTTTTTACATATACCTCCAAAACTATACGTTTTTTCCAAAAAAAAAATGTAAAAGGTAATAAAAAGGCAAAGAGATTGGTTTTTTTAAAAACATTTTAGGTTGAATCTAAAGGTATGTACACACCGAAAAAACAAACAAGAACAAACATCAGCAAACAAACGTTTTTCTTTGGTGTAGACAGTAAAAACGCGAACAAACGTTTGTTTGTTCTTGTTCATACATGTTCGAGTAGACGTCGGTACATCAAAATTTATGTACACACCGAAAAACAAACAAGAACAAACATCAGCGAACAAACGTTTTTCTTCAGTGTAGACAGTTAAAACGGCGAACAAACGTTTGTTTGTTCTTGTTCGCACATGTTCACGAGAGTGAACAAATATTTGATTGCGCTATGTAGACAAAATAAAACGCGATCATCACTCGGCCGTAAAACTACTAGATATACATACGTACATAAAAAATGATGGAGAACAAAAATTTAGTTTTTTTAATTATCGATTTTAATTTCTGTAGGATAAAAAACAACTGGAATATCATTGTTAGAAGTTTAAATTTTATTGTATCATCTGACCCGAGCCCTTTAACCCTTTTTACCTTTTAAAAATGAAAGGTTTTAAAAAGTAAAGATGTCGATGATCCTTTAGCCCTTGAAATTATCTTTTAAATGGTTTTTGGATGGACCATGTAACATAAAAATTAACGGAGTTATCGTAAAAAAACCGCATTAAAAAAAATAAATTAGGAGCGTAAATTTTGTATCTGTAATATCATATTTACATGGTAAATGCTCACAAAATATACATATGTGTATGCAAGGGCGTCGATAATATTTTTTCCTGGGAGGGGTAATTTTAGTCTCGGAAAAAACAACTCTGAACACAAACCTGACAAAATATGTTACATAAACTATTATTTGCTGGAAAATAATCCTGTTGTTATTGAGTCAAAATCATGGTCAAAGTATTTATTGATGCTAATATGTACATTTATAATATTTGCACACATTTTTCATAAACTTAAACAGAAAAAATTGTTTGGATGCGTGTCCAAAATAGGTTCTTAGCACTCATTTGCTATTCCGAACTCAGCTGACGCCTCATGCGGAAACAACAAATTCGTCCTGAAAACCTCATTATTTTAGCCACTTGATACAAAAATAACATATAATAATAATAATAATAATAATATCATTTTTCTTCCATATATCTTTCGCCTGTTAAGTTTCTTAGTTTTTAGTATCCAAAGTATAGATGCAATATAAAAATATAGTAACAATTAAATATAATTTACCATAACAAGGAGCTCTGTATTTGCTAGTTATTAATAATTGAAAAATAACACAGTGCACTAACCAATTCAAACTTTAATTACATGGCAAACTATTATTCAGACATAAAGTTACTTATTATAGAATATACATACATATGTACCAATATCTTTTTGTTACATTATGAACAAAACAAAGAAGAACTTAATCCTAATTTACAATTTTTAAATTGACAAATTTTAGTTCAACATAACTTTTAAAAGAAAACCGCTTTATTGAAATTAAGTATTAAACACCAACTATAATATAAAATCCAAATGTCTTTTTTTCATTTTTGCAAATCTGTCCATAATGAAATTTGTATTTATTGGAATATCTCTATTCACATGTAAAAGCGAGACGAACTAATCGTTCTTGACTGATAGATGCCCTTAACCACGATTTCAATATTTTTAGTGCAGAAAAACTTCTCTCCGAGGATGCAACGCTCACTGGCATAGTATATGTACTACAAGATATCATGCTAAATGAATATAAGGGTATAACTGTTTATCACACGTTTTAAGAGTTGAAATTGCAGAATCTGGGATATTTGTTTCGTTTTTCCATTTTTTAAATCATAGTTGTAACTTAGTTTTAACCAGCATCAAAATTATGTCGTTACTTTCATTTTTAAATTTGAGAATATATTTGCCGACGACGTGGTAGGTAGGGTTTTGAGGGGGGGGTAATTACCCCATTACCCCCCTTATCGACGCCCTTGTGTGTATGTGTATGTGCATTCATACATACATACATGTATATATGGACACACACACAATATTACTGTATATCTAAGATTCAAGAAGAGAAAAAAACGAAGCACTCTCAACTCCTGGCCCAATGTGTAGCGGTACTTTTATAATAGAATAGGTAACTATATGTGTGTCTGTGAATCTCTTAAATATATTGTGGTATAATTCGGAAATATGCTGGTAGTATGCCAGTATATTTCCAAAATCGAAAGAAAAAACACTTGGCCCGCCTCGCTGGTATCAGCTTTGGTATTTTTAAAATTATTATTAATTTTGTAAAACAAATTTAATGAATCATATTGAGGACTTGTCAGCATATCTTGAACAAATTCGTTATCCTTCATCAAGGCCACCAGTAAAAATAGTGCAGTAAAACTATCATCTCTTATTCCAACAGATATTAGGAGAAACATATTAGGAGGGTTTACTTAGAAACCCAGATATGGCTTGGTCATAAAAATATTCGTTCAATTGACTGGGTATGGGTTAATATTGTAGGATCTTTATAGCCAATAAAAATGTAAATCACCTGCACCAGATGAACTACTTAAAATGATATTTTGCAACTGCAAAAAAGGCTGTAGTGCCTGTTGCGGTTGCCGAAGAATTGGACTATTTTTTAATGCAAAATGTGGAACATGTAGCGGTGACAATTGTCAGAATTGTGCTCCAATTGCAAAAAAATAGGTTGATTCTGATAAGGGTTCTGATGAAAATTAGTTTTAAAATTTTTAATAATTAAGCTTTGATAATTTGTATATATATATATATATATATATATATATATTTCTTTATTATTTCCAGAGTTAGGGTGGTTTGTAAGGGTTGAAATTTCACAATGAAAAAATATTTGTTTTATTTTTAGTAAAAACGATTTTAATTAATAAATGCACAAATAAAACGATTAAAGCTGCAATTTTTTTTATTGATCTCAAGATAAGATTTTTAACGGTTGAAAATTTGCAGTAAATTTATAAATTATATCATAAGGGGGCGTCCATAAATTATGTGAGGCGATTTTGGCAATTTTTAAACCCCTTCCCCCTTGATGAAATGTCGTGAAATTTAACTCGACTCCTTCCTCCCCAAATCTCACGTAAGATTTTCAAAAATGCGTATTTTTAGTGTAAGTACGTTAATCTGTGCTTGATTGCGGATTTGTTTAATAAAAAAAAACAAAATTTGCTTAATTATTTTTATTCAGACTAGTTAAGACTGCTTAAAACGTAGTCTGGAATCATAGTAAGAAAATATGATTGTGTAAGATTAGTTTATTATATTAACGTATTTTTATTTTCCAAAAAAGAATAATTAGAAAGATATTTTCAATGGGCCTCTTTGACTCGTGCAGGCCGGTCTTCGTGAGTAAGAGGGTATTACCTTTACCATCCATTTTGTTAATGGAGGCAGTGATGTTTGTTAAGCGCTACAGAGATAGATTTCCCGCAGTATCAACTGTTCATGCTTATGGTACAAGAAATAATGGTGATATTTTAATAGCTAATTTTAGACTCTCAGCTTATCGGAAAAGTCCTTTTTGTTTTTGTAGCACTGTTTTTAATAAGCTACCTAAACACATAAAAGAAATCAATTCACCCAGAAAGTTTAAAAAATCACTGCTGTGCTATCTTTTTGATAAATGTTTTTATAGTGTTAGTGGTTTTTAAAATTTGTTTGTCGAGCTGTGTATTGTAAAGTCTGAGCTCTTACATTTGTTATTATTGTTTTTTTTGTATGGTGGTATTGTTGTTATTACTGTTATTTTTTTAGGCTAGTATATACATTTTTTGTAAATGTTAGTCAATATTGTAAAATACCCGCATTATTGTTTTTTTTTAATCTGTAGTTTGTAGATTAAGTACTTTTGTAGATTTTGAATATTTGACGATATTAATACTTTTGTTAGTCTTATTAATGGAAATAAATAATTAAAATAAGCTTGATTTTAAATTTCATAAAAACTGATGAAGGTTTAAAAAATCTGGAGGTTATAATTATTACCTTCAGTGACTGTACTAGAAGGCTTAAGGGCTACCTGTAAATGCTAATGTTGCTTGATTTCCATGATTTTTTTTTAATGATTATATTTTTTTATATATTTTTGAAAATTGGCATCTGGTTTATTCAAACATTAAACTAATATAATCTTTTTTTTCTAATTATTCAAAATGGCTTCCTGAAAGGTTGCAGTGAGAGTTCTCATTCGGCAAGCATTATAGCATCGGATCTAGTGATTTGAAATCAAAAACCAAAATTCCGTGTGTTTATTACTTTCATAATTTCTAGATGAAACAAAAAAAAATTAAATTCGCGGAATAAAAAATTAAATGAATTTTGGGCCGAACTTTTCTATTAAGTTTGCTTCGATAAAATTATTTTTTAAAAAAAATTTTGAAAATTTGTAGGTAATAGTATCATTAAAAAGATGTGTGCAAAATCGCAAAGAGATTGATCAGTAACTTTTTGAGTTATTGTGTATTCCAATATGAAAAATATGGTTTTGAGAAAAACGCGTTTAAAGTTTCAATACATACACGTATCTATAAATATACATCATGGTTTACCTTTTGTAATAGAAGAAATACTTAAAATTATGTATTAAAAATTTTGTGATGTATTCTTAAAGGATTATACTAACATTTTATGAAAAAAATTTTTTTTCCAAATTTTACAGGTATTTCCCCCCTTAAGTACTAATGTATTGGGTAGCTTAAGTAAGGTAAGAGGTGGTTTATTAAAACGGTACTTAAAGGTTGAAGGTTTGAAAGGAAAGAAAAATCCTTTGAAGGCAGCAAGTTCTACAATCCAGACACTAGGAATGAGCAAACGAACTTAATGGGCAGTTTGATGTCTCTCAAATTCGACTGTAGAGGGTTGCATAAGAGTGGCACTACCTGTTGCTCTATTTGGAGCTGGAGGTGCTAGAGGGAAAATCATACCGGTAAATTCTTTGGAACAGAAACAATGAAAATACCTAGGAAAGAATGACAGATCCCTTACAGCTCATCAGTGGACAAGGGATATATTTTTAAGATGAAACAGGCTGTGTGAAAGTGCTCTGAAATTTTGACTGCACAAATTGTCCCTCCTGAACTCTCTATACATAAATTAAACTAAATAAAATATTATTTGGTAACTCACTCCTTTGAATCATATTCATCTTTTATAATTTCAATCTTAATTAACTCAGGTACATCCTCCATTTCTTCATATAAAAACCTAGTCCCTGACAAACTATCATAAAGCTCATTTTTAACTTCTACATATTTTGTAATGGTTTGAGATTGCATATATGTTTCTTTATTGGAATTTTTAGTTTTACTGGTATAACTACCAGCTTCATTTTCTTGTATGTCCTTAAAATTATCAAGAGCAAGAGGATCCTGATCTTCGGAGACACTTAATATGTTATTTGAATCCTCACTAAGTTCATGTTCTTCCAGCAGGGATTGATATACTTCTGAATGTTTTATGGTTGGTTCGTTACTAAAAATAAAGTTAAAACTAAAACACAGTTGCAACAAAAAAATATTTATATTACCAATAAAGCCAGAACTTTAAACAGAATTGCATTTAAGTATGCTAAAACCATGGGTGTTCTATTACCTGGCTAGTTCTGGTTAGCATACTGCAGAACCCTTAAGTAAAATGTAATAGTAGCCAATTAAATACTTACTTGGCCTCCATGATTCCCAATGGATCTGCCTTTAATTTTGTATTTAAATCTTTTGATTCTTTATATTTTTCAGCCAGCGAGGTTCTAGTGACTTTTACCTACAACCAAATTTATTATTTGAGGTTATGGCAAGAGCTATTATATTTATAAAAAATATATTACCTTATCACTAGTTTTCTCTTTTACACAACTAATGGGGTCTGGATATTCGGTTGTTGGACCACTTTCTCCTTCAAAATGAAGTGAACAAATATATGTGTCTTTATTAACATTATCAATTCCTTGGAATCTACCGTCACCTCGTCCACAGCGCTTTACCCACAAATCGCATTTAGCACATTTGGGACAAATTTTTAAGTGCTTTCGCTTACTTATTTTAATGAGTTTTCGGCGATATTCAAAACAGGGCTTTGGAAAACTAATAAAATAATATAGATTCTCCTGAAAGGATTTACTACGCGTATCACTGCGGCATACTCCATAACAACAACGTTTTTTAGCTCCTTTCCTTATAGATAACATTATATAAATTAATTATTACTTGTTTTATTGCTAATTTTTGTTTGTAAACATATGCCGCTCATACTCTCTGGGTTTATTTTCTTTGGCGGGGAGCGTTATATTTTAAATACCCCTTTTAAGGAGCTCTTGCTGGTATTTTAAAAGCTGAAAAAAAAAACCACAAATTTTCCCCTCCAAAATTTTTATTTTGGTAACGGGGTGGAGCCGACTAATCAGCACCCAGAGCGGGGTATATACCCCTCCTACTGACCACTCAGCAAGTTGCGTTGGAGCGAGATAAAGGTATAAAAAACAAATTTGATTAAAAAGATGATTTTATTTATTTCCTAATGCTTTCTTTTTATAGCAGTATTTTTTATGAATGTGATATTAACATATATACTGTCACAAATACAGTCCTTTAAGGAAGTAAATTATTAAATAAAACAAACCTAAAAAATAAGGCAAGGGCGTTGCTAGGATTTTCATATTTTTTTATCTTAAAAGTTAGACATGGGACCCACCCCAAATATATACCAGACGCTAGTGGTCCCAAGGAAAACTTTTTGATAAAAAAAAAAATTATTTTGGAATTTGCCAAGACAAGGTGATTTTTTTAGTACCTCCCCAGAAATTTTTTAACCCCCTTCAGGGAAGAATCTAAGTTTTAAAAGCGATAAATCCTCAATTTTTTTTTAGAAATTTGATCAAATTTTATAGCCAAATCCCAAGTTTTGCAAAGTTATCTTTGTTTTTTTTAAACCATAGCCAGTTAAAAATTTCACACTCAACAATTTTCTTTGGCAAATATTTCAGATGACTTTAATTTCATAAAAAATGCAGATATTTTTGCATAATTTGAGATTTGACAATAAAATTAGATCAAATTTACGAAATAAATAAAAATAGTGGATTTTTGATACTTATATAAATTTTCACCGGGAAAGGAAGAGGCAAATAAAGTCAACTTTTTCAAATTGTAAAATAAAACTTTTCTTTGCCAAAGTGTTTCCCTTAGGGCCAACAGCATTTAGTATATATTTGGGGTGGGTCCTATGTCTCATTTATTACATAAAAAAAAATTGAAAATCCTAACTCCACCCTTGTAATAAGGAATTTAAAATTAAAAAAAAACCATATGATTTAAGCTTTACTGGTGACAATATAGCAAAAATGTAAATATTTTTTTTTTATCTTGGGACAGTCCACGAAGGCTGATGCCTAAGTACTAACGTACCGTGGGTGTCTTCAGTGTGGTGAGAGGGAGTTTGTTCACACGGGACTTAAATTTTTGGAGATTGGGAGGAGAAGAAAAACTTCAGGGCAGCAGGTTCCATAGTCTTGACACTCTAGGGATGAAGGAACGAAGAAAGCGGGAAGTTCGGGGCCTCTCTAACTGAACTGTAAAAGGATATGCATAAAAGTTGCACTACGTGTTGTTCTGTTGGGAGCTGCCAGAGAAGGAATTATACTGGCCAACTCCTCTGAGCAGAAGCCGTGAAAATACCTATAGAAGAGCGACAGATCCCCTACAGCTCGACGGTGGGCAAAAAGAGGCAGCCTTTCTGTGAGCGTTGGATCATTAATAAGACGAACGGCTCTTCTTTGAATGGAGTCCAGAATGCTAAGTATTGTAGGGGACGCCATTCCCCAGACATGAGAACAATATTCTAAAGAGGGTCTGATTTGGGATACATACAGAGTGTACAGATTGGAAGAAGAGAAATATTTTCTGGCTCGGAAGAGAAATCCAATCTTTTTGAAGCTGCCGAAGCTATGGATAAAATGTGTTTGTGCCAGTTGAGGTTATTCTCAAAAGTAACGCCGACAAGATTAAACGACTCTTTGTTCTGCAGAACTTGGCCGCTCATATGTAAGGGATGAGCATTTGCAGACTTTTTTTGCGACAGCGAACATGACTGTGTTTTCGAGGCATTAAACTAAACAAGATTTTTGCCGCCCCAATCCAAGGTAAGTTTGAGGTCTTGTGAAAGAGATATCTGCATTGACCTGCGCTTGTTTTCGAAATCAGGATTACACAGTGGCTTAAGAAATTGAATACTAGAGTGGAGGGTACTATCGTCAGCAAAACTATGAATGGGATTGATTGTGGAAGAGAGAAGATCGTTAATGTATAGAAGAAACAGCGTGGGTGCCAGCACTGAGCCCTGGAGCACCCCAGCATTAATTTGGTAGAAGCTGGAGGAATGACCATCTACACTAACTGATATACGTCGATTAGAAAGGAAACTAGAAAGCCAAGAGCAAAGCTTAGGTGGAAGACCGTAAGAAGGAAGTTTGTTAAGAAGCCCATCATGCCAGACCTGATCGAAAGCTTTGGATATGTCAAGAGCAACGATCTGGGATTCACCAAGAAACTCAAGGGACTTGTTCCAGTTGTGTGAGACAAAGGAAAGAAGATCAGCTGTGGATCTACTGTGACGGAATCCACATTGTCTATCATGTAAGATCTTATGTTTTTCCAGATACTTTAAGATTTGGGAATTAATGAATTTTTCCATTACTTTGCAAACAACTGAAAGAAGAGATATAGGTCTTTAGTTGGAAGGGAGACTTTTGGATCCTTTTTTGGGGACAGGTTGCACACGTGCAGCTTTCCAACTCTCCGGAAAAATGCCCGTGTCGTAAGAGATTCGAAAGAGGCGAGTTAAGATGGGTGCAAGCTCGGGAGCACATTTTTTTAAGACGATTGTTGGTATGCCATCTAGCCCAGACGATTTTTTAGTATGGAAGAAAGAATAGGCTTGATCTGTTTAACTTTAAAAATTATATCGGACATTTTATGAGCAACAGGGACAACTGTTGGAATATAATAATATGCACTATATTAAATGCAAATAAAACAAAAAAACATATACTTTATTGAATATCAAACAGAACAGTGTTTTTTTAAATCTATAAATCCATTAAATTTCAGACTTTCAACTTAATTTAAATCAAATTAGTGGCTTCACCTTTTATTTTCTAGTTTTGACTTGGTCAAAGAAAGTGCAATTTTATCAACCAATTCTGCATCTCGTTGGCTTTTTTCCAACTTGGCCTCAAAAATTCTTTTCTGCATCTCGAAATTTTTTAAAAATGTGGTGCCTTTATCCATGAACACTTTAATTCTCGTATCAATTTCTTGTAGGGTAGATTTTTGTTTATCCGTAAGTATGTCTTCATTAAGGATAATTGAATCATAATCCTCCTCTATTTGCTGTGAAATCCTGAAAACAAGACAATATGTATTTCTTATTTTGTTAAACTTTATCTAAATTTAAAAAAAAAACCTACTTTTGTTCCCTATCATGTATAATCTGCCAACAAACTTCTCTCTCTTCTTTAAGTTTTTCCACATGTTCTATAGGATACTTCAAGACATTAACATAGTCAGTGTTGTACTTGCCCCAGCGTCGATGCCATTCGGCTAGACGAGCCTCCGTTTCTTTCTCATGTTGCTGGATCGGTTCCTGTTCATCCAGAACTTCGTATATGGAAGTCCTCCTGGATTTTTCGACCTTTAGGGAAAGGTCTGTTCCCACAGAGTCTTTAAACCTTGTTGAAGGTGAAACACTGGTGTTTTCAGCTTTTTTTAGTTTTGATAACGGTTTGTTTACAGCCATCATGTACGGAATATGACAAAAGAAATTGTATATTAATCGTTGTTGTTTTTACCAAATACACAAACCCAAAAATAATTCTAAATTTTAACCGTTAAAAGCACTAAACGTATCAAAATAAAAACTGTTGTCCTAACGGGATCTGTTGAGAAACAGAATAAAAAAGGGTTAGTTGGTTGAGAAGGACAGATATAATTTTTCTAGTAAGAAAAAGAAATGGAAGATATTGTCTATAGAAAATAGCAATCTACTTATTTTTTGACCATGGATTGTAAAGATCAGGATCACCATATCTGTGTTACAAAACGCCTCAAATTGACTTAATTAAGATACGCTGGTGTTCTAAAGACCGTTTTTAAACCAATAACCTTGTGGTTTTAAACTTTACTTTATATATTACGGTCGAGGTCATGGCCTTCGCTACACCAGCGCCTCTTTGTTAGTGCTATTCCGGGGCCACTTTGTAAGCCAAACAGCCATAAGATGTATCTGCCGTCTGTGTTTTGAATTCTTTTCTTAATTCTTTAAAAATATAAATTATAGTTACTTAAGAAAAGACATGATCCATAATGTTTTTACTTATATTTTTAACGTGACGACTATATACGACTGCTGCCAAGGTCAAACTCGCTCTGACGTCACCACCGGTGCTGGCTAGTGCTGGGATATCGACACAAAACATCGATGTTGATCTCTTAATCACTCAAAAATTAATATTTTACTTTTGGAGCTAAAAAAATTAGATGTAAAACTTTTTTTTATAATTTTAAACATTAAAAGGTAAACATCGATGTTAGTGTCATCTTACATCAATGTTAAAATCATCGAACATCGGTAACAAAACATCAAGGGTGGTAAACTTAACAAGGAGTGCTGGTACCCATTTAAGCCCATATACGACGATTTAAATGTCAATTCGATATTTGTGACGTAATCCGTTTGCCCAATTGTTTTGTTTACAAGTAGTATAAAGTTAATTTTATTAAAGTGTTCTTACATCAATGTTAAAATCATCGAACATCGGTAACAAAACATCAAGGGTGGTAAACTTAACAAGGAGTGCTGGAACCCATTTTAGCCCATATACGACGATTTAAATGACAATTCGATATTTGTGACGTAATCCGTTTGCCCAATTGTTTTGTTTACAAGTAGTATAAAGTCTTAATTTTATCAAGTGTTATACAATACGGATCTACTAGTAGGTGTAAATTCAAATTAGTTTTTAAAAGTTGAATGTGAACAAAAATTAATAAAATAAATCTACCTTCTGGGCAATCCGGTGACATCACAGTATAAATCGAGCACTCCTTGTTAAGTTTACCACCCTTGACAAAAATGCCGTCCCAAGTGGGTAAACTTAACAAGGAGTGCTCGATTTTTACTATTTGTCCGCAGATATAGGTTATGTTTGGACGTCACCCGTTTGCCCATTTTGCCCAGAAGGTAGATTTATTTATTTATTTGTTTATTTAATTTTTGCTAAATATTCAACTTTTAAAAATTATTTTGGACTTACTATTAGAACTGTAATGTATAGTATTTTTAAAAATTAAGATTTTATACTACTTGTAAACAAAACAAACAGGCAAATGGATTACGTCACAAATACCGAATTGACATTTAAATTGGCGCATATGGGCTTAAATGAGATCGAGCACTCCTTGTTAAGTTTATCACCCTTGAACGTCGCCCAGGTCGTTCGGTGGTGACGTCACAGCTGCTGCCCGCTTCTCCTAAACTTTCCAACGTACGTTAAATAGAACTGAGCAGTCCTTTAGTATATAGTCGTTGGGTAATACTCAAGTTTTTTAAATTTATTTCTCTACTCTCCATCAGAGTCAAAGCATGAGAGAGAAAAGGCGTTTTTTCTTTCTCCCACACGCTATTCGTACAGTCGATTGGCAGGGCTGGCTCTAGAACGTATATGCTCGAAGTTGACGAACGGAGCGCAGAAAAAAGTTTCGAGTAATTTTAATTATGTACCTAGCTTTATTTGTGTTTAAGCATCAATTTCCTAACCTCAAAAGCCGTTAAATTGTTTTCCCTGCAGGTCAAAATCAGAAAAGAATTTATAATCTCAGTAAGCATAAAATAATAGGAATAAAGAATGGAAGACAATTTATGTTTTTATCCAACCGATA
Source organism: Listronotus oregonensis (assembly GCA_019359885.1). Classification (NCBI taxonomy): domain Eukaryota; kingdom Metazoa; phylum Arthropoda; class Insecta; order Coleoptera; family Curculionidae; genus Listronotus; species Listronotus oregonensis. Next base: position 11,830 of record JAHBCN010001685.1, on the reverse strand, counting down.
ATAAATTTCTTTGCAACAGTGGGTCTCTAGGTAGTGTAGATTCTGATGCTGAAGAATATGGCGATAGCTTGACTATAGACTTGGGTGCTGACCATAATGAAATCGGGAACGAAGATGAAGACGACGATGATTTATCTATTGTTTGTGAGGAAAATGAATCGTCTGTAAATTTTTATATTAAAAGTGAAAAATCAAATCAAATATCTGCAAAATCCGAGAATTCTAAGAAAACCAATAAAAATTCTGAGACAGAACATAAATGGCCCAGACCTTATTACAAGTAAGTAAGCACTGTTTTTGGAATTGCACTATATATACTTTACCAAAGATTGTTCATTTAAAATTATGGTAATTCTGAAGTTGCCCTCAGAATTTGACCAAATTTGTATACGAGGTTTTTGGGCCTGTTATGAATCTGAAAAAATATATTTTCGGCAACGTTTCGTTTTCCAGATATTCATCATCAAAGTTGAAAATCAAACTAACCTTATTTTCACTATATTCCCCCTTCTTTTTGTACACAATTCTTGATTTTTATAAAAAGTGGCACACCATATTTTATAAACAACCTTTAAAACCTTATATTTTTATTTATTTTACACCTTTTTTCCATTAAATTGCGAAGCTTTTAAGCTGGGCGGCCATGATTCCCTAGTGTATACATGGTTGCGGCCACGATCCGACGTGTGAAAGTGGAGGTTTGCAATTAAATGGAAAAAAGGTGTAAAATAGATATAAAAACAAGTTTTTAAAAGTTGTTTTTAAAATATTATGTGCCAATGTAGTGTAAAAATCAAGAATTCTGTGCAAAAAGAAGGAGGAATAGTGTAAATAAGGTTAGTTTGATTTTCAACTTTGATGATGAATATCTCGAAAACGAAACGTTGCCGAAAAAATATTTTTTCAGATTCATAATCAGCGCCCCAAAAAACCCCCGTATACCAAATTTGGTCAAAATCGGAGAGGAGGCAACTTTCGAGACAATTACCAAAATTATGAGCAGTGGTTATCATGTGAATGCAGTTCACTTAGAGGGACCTAGTGACACACCAAAATTCTCACAATTTTACATTCATATTTGGTAAATTTTAAATTATGCTTTCAACGATTACCATCACCAGTTAAAACCAGAGTTTATTAATAAAAAGCAGAAAAGGTTACAACAGGGGAGACCGGGGAAGCTTGGGTCAGAGACGTGAGGGTGTAAAAATTACAACTTAAGTTGGCTGTTCTGTCAGGTAACACTAAAAGTAACTAGCATTATCTCCTGTGGACAGAGTTGGTGTTGTTGACGTTCTTATTTGGTGTTATTTTTGCAGTTGCAAAAATTTGTGTACCGGGTTAATATTTTATTGGTTTTGACTGTTTTTTATTATATTGTTTTCGGTAGTGTTTAGTCGTATAGTTTTAATTAGTTTTTAGTCTTTGTTACATTATGAAGATGTGCAGTGTTGAGGGGTGTGCAAACAATGTTTTAAATTGTAAAAATTCAAAAGTAAATTTTCATACATTTGCAAGATGATATATTCAGACAAAAATGGATAAGTGTGTGCAATATACCAAAAAGTGGGGTTCCTCATAAGGATTCCGTCATTTGCTGTAAGTCTTTAAAAAAAAACAATATTTTTTCATTCCAGAAAAACTGCAAAGCATGGGATTATTAAATCCTAATTAAAAAGGCAAAAGGAAATTAATGAAAGAAGGTTAAGGTGAAAAATATGATATATACCCAAAAGCTGCTATTACTAACATTGTGCATATATTTTTTTTTATTGTAGGAGTTTCATTCAGTTTGCACTATTACACCTTGGATAACCCAGACACAGTTTTAAAGTCCACCAGTGACACTTCACAACCATCTACCTCTGGATGTCGTTACACAGTTTTTAGTAAGTAAATTAAAATTTCTGTGTGATTTGAATTAGAGTAATTTGTTGTAAAGAAACCAAGAAGGTGACATAAAGAACAATATGTCTGGAACTCCTCTTCAAAATCAATAGATTTTAGTGATGTATTCGATTTTGTTTGGGATATTATAGGTTTAGAATTTTGAGGAGTATTTCAGGAATTAAAAGAATGATGGTGAAATTAAAAAAAAAATCCCTACCCCTCAGGTTTGGCTTTATATTTAATTTAGGTTTTTTATCAAATTAGCCAGTCTACAGAGCATACTATCAGTAATATGTATTTTTTGTAATATGAAGTTCTTTAAACCTTTTTTCATACAATATAAAATTTTATACTTATTTTATTATTTAAAAAAATTTGTGCTCAACCATGCTAGCCACAGTGTAAAAGTCCGCTTCGGTCATCTATATTTGCCCTTAGGTTTAAAAAATGCCATTTGCACAAAATAAATAAATAAGTGAGTAAATGTTAACTATCTCTATTGTTTTGTAAGGGAAGAGTAACCCAATTTTTACATAAATAGCGTATTTCCTAGTTACCTCTTGTAAAAACTCTAATGACCTATTATTGTTGCAGGTTTTCAGCTCCAGAATGGTACAAAAAATTTATTATTAAGTTTAGTGGCTTTGGGATCACACAATGAAGAAAGTTATGTTTTTTAACTAAGTGAAAGACATGTAAATGTAGTGCTGATAAGCAAAAAGTTTTATTAGCTGCCCAGCTAATGTCACATCCCAGTGTATTATACCACAAAATATTATTAGTTAATACCACTAAGTACTCTGTTCTTTTTTTTTCATATCTATTTATTTTAAAATGTAAAAATTTCAGTTGAGTTGCACCTAATTGTTGCAATTGTAAATGTATTGTAGTGTTGTGGTTGTGATACAAATATAGTTTTGTAGCAATAATCCTGTATTTATTTATTTTTTTACATAATAGTATTTATTTTATTGCCAAAGTGGAAAATATTGCTATTTTTCTGCAATATCAAGAGTTGTAAGTAAATAAATAAATAATTTCTAGAATTAACATAATTAGTTTTTAATATAAAATAAATTTAGGATTATTCATAGTCATAAATTCCTAAAGAGATTTTTTTTTATATTCTATGGCTTCCAGTATCTGATCTGAAGGTGAATGTTTTAAAATATTACAAAGTTTCTCAAGGTACTTTGTAAAAGCCCATTAATGCCTCAATTAATGCCCATTAATGATCCTGCACTTACAGAAATCTTCTTTTGCTTGCCCATCGGCGGGCTGTAGGAGATCTGTCGCTTTTTTATAGGTATTTTTAAGGCTTCTGCTCTGAAGAGTTGGCCAGTATAATTCCTCCTCTAGCAGCTTCCAATAGAATAACATGTGGTGCCACTTTCGTGCATCCTTTTACATTCCAACTAGAGAGGCCCTGAACTTCCCATTTTGTTCGTTCTTTCATCCCTAGAGTGTCCAGTCTATGGAACCTGCTATCCAGAGAAGTTTTCCCTTTTCCTCCAAATATTTAGGTGTGAATAAACTCCCTCTTACACTCAAAGTACGTTATTACTTGGGCCTTAGCCTTGGTGGACTGATATCATAAATAAAAAAAAACTAAAAACTACAAATTTCTTTACTTGCTCATAAAATTTTATAAACGTCGTAATATACATGGGTTTTATTAAAGAAAAGAAAGCTGTTAATAAATCAATATTGTGTGTGTTCAAAAGTAGAGCAGGTACTCATAATTATAATAAATAAGCAACTAGTATTTTCTACAATGTTTAATTTTTTTCTCATTTTTTAAATATTTTTTGTAGTAGGTACCATCAAAAAGGTTTGGTCTGCTAGGTACGCCATAGTCGTGCTGTCGCTTTAATTTTTAACTTTAATAATTGAATTACATTTATAGTTCCACTATAACTCATGCATATTGATATGAATCAATAAATTTTGTTTATCTGCATAAAAGCAGTTTTTTTGTTCCCCAATTCTATGCCACTCTCGGGCATAAAATCCAACATGGCCGAAAAAAGCCCGACATGACGTCACTGATCCGTTTATCAACATAGCGAATGTCATAATCCTATCTGATTAATAAACTCTGGTTAAAACCACACCTATACCTGCTCTAAACAATACACTACAAAAGTATAGTTTTTCTTTAAGTATCCTTGTTACACAAGTACATTAAACTTTTTATAATTAGCTGTAAAAATACCTTTATTGTTATTATCAACGAGCAGATAAGTGGAACTGCCAATTGGACTGCTCTGATTGTTTTGTCTGTCTCTTATCAGTATTGGATTTCAAACATCACACCACACTTATTCTATTCAATAAATTGTCTTCCTATTACTAAAATTAAAGTATAATTCCATTGCTCTTAGGTTATTTTTAAAATTATTAATATTCAAAACAACAATGCTATATTCCTGCAAGTTATTCCATAAACAAACCACTCAATTTGTTAAAAATTTGCATCTGTGTAGTTTCTTGTATCACTTTTTTTTCCAGTTTTTTTGAGTGCCTTATTGATCTCTAGCAATGCTTGAATGAAACAGGTCCAAATCACAGGAGTAAGAGCCACCAGTGATCTTGAAAACCTCAATTAGTTTACCTTTTAGTCTTCTCTCTTTGTGAAGTTTGGTAGCTTTATTCTGTTAAGTCGGGTGATAAGTTTCAGTTCTCTAATTTGGATGGTATCCTAGTAACTCATCTCTGTACCCTTTCAATTAGCTCTATATGCTTTACATAACATGGGCTCCATATACATTGACCATACTCTATTTTGATGTTATATAGGATTTATAGAACTTTGCAATTATTTCAAGCCAGTGATCATTCTTTCTGAATGAGAGATTAACCTTTTTAATAATTTTTGAGATGTGCATATCTCACTTCAGTTCCATTGTAACTGTGACACCCAACTTCGTGTGTTCTATACTATAACTGCCAGGCTAACTTAGAGGAAACATTATTACACGATTTGTGGTTATTATATGTAAAATTTATATAACAAGAATTATGTCGTTTTTGTTAAAAAAAAGGAACAAAATAAATTTGTAAAATTTCTCTTGTACAAGCATAGATTTCCTTACAAGGATTTGCCTTATTCAACTAGAATTCAGCTATTAGGATCAAAATCGTTAAAAAAATGCAGTCAGGATACAATGGCGATTTTCCTGTACATATTGGTAAACAACATGCTTAATTGTAATGGTTTAGTTGATTCTATTCATTTTCGAATTCCGGCTGGAGTAATGTAAAGTCATAAGATTTTTAGATGTAAAGTCCTATTGCTTTCAAATACAGAATTAACAATATTGCATCAACATATTGACAGTGTTGCAGAAACACATCTTGCAACCTAGACGCTATTTTTCTATTAATGTAAATAGTAAATTGTCCAAAATAATTGTGACAACACCGCTTTATTCAATTCCAAATAAGCGCGACAGACATTCAATTCTTGGTACCCCTCTAGCAATCTAAAAATAGAAGGCCGCGCTTCGTATGAATACCACGTTGTCTAAACGTGTCGGTAACAGCGTATCCAATCAGAGCTAGGGCCCTTCGGGGGTTGGGCAGACGCGGAAAGGGGTAGTAGCGTTTTGAGAGAAAGTCACGCGCGCGTCAAATTAATAGACCAATGAAATGGGTCTCATCGAAGCCCATACGGCGATAGAGCAAGTTCAAAGCGCTGCCAATTCAATAACACTTCTGGCTTCATCAGAAAATAACTGTCTGAAATTTGTTCTCCCATTTCGGGCAAATTGCCGAAATGTTCTATTTAAATAATTTGATCTGTAACCAAGTAAAATTGTAAGGTTTTGTAGGAAGTGTACATTTCTTAGATAAGTAAAGCTACTCAAGTATTTCTCCGTGTCGAATTTAATTTGACATGTTTACGTAACTCTAAAAGTAAAGCAAAGTGGTTAAAGGTGATTGTAAAGGACTGTACCAGGGCCGGAGTGAATAATAAAAGAGATTTGTGAATGATATTGATCGGAGATTAGCTGAGAGTTAAAGTAATATCCGAACTTATTAATGAGATAGTTCGTCAATACCGGGTGTCCCCAAACTGTAAATAATTTCTAACATTGACTTTAAACTTTCTAACTTTTATAGTGATAAAAAAATCTCTAATTGTGACGTAACGTCCATAGATTCACGAGTCATAGACTCCGTAAGGCGTTGCGGTTTTCTAATGAAAGTCAGTTGTTTTTTTTCTTTTTAGATTTTTATAAAATTAAACTTTTTATAAATATGTGAACAGCTGATATTATCATTAGATAATAAATAACGAAATTTTTCAACCTCCTGGCAAATTAATTAAAGCTATCAGTGTCTAGTGAAAGAGTAATTTCAAACCTTTCTTCTTTCCTGTTTTTTTAAGTAAACAAAAATTTAAATTATTTGTCAAGGGGAAATTGTATTTTGGAATTGTTGATACGCCCCATTCGCGTATCGCAAGAATTTGTAGTGTAATAACTTGTAAAATTTATTGTAAATAAAACTTGTGTATATTTATGCTATTCTAGTGTCTCAATTAGCAATAGTCATTCTACAGGGCGTCCAAATCTTAATTTGCACCTATTAGGTTTGCAGTTTATATTTAACCGATAACAAAGTTTGTCGGCAACTAGTTATGGTGCGGAGGCGTACCGTTTAACGTGTCCCCATTAGACAGTAATATTTTAAAATCACATTGGTTGTTGGGATTTGTTTATAAAACATGTAAAAATATTTAAGACACTATGATAATTTCTTGTTTGCATAATAGTTTAGTCCGATCGCTTTTGGAGTACAATAGTGTAATATGGTCACCTTTTTATGTAAGTCTTCAACAAAAGTTGGAAAATGTACAAAATAAATTTGTTAAGGTTTTATTGCACAGGCATAGGTTTCCTTACAAGGACGTGCCTTATTCCACTAGAATCCAGCTGTTAGGATTAAAATCATCAAAAAAACGCAGACAGGATGCAATGGAAATTTTCCTGTACAAATTGTTGAACAACATGATTAATTGTAATGGTTTAGTTGATTCTTTTAATTTTCGAAATTCGGCTAGAGCCACTCGAGCTCGGCAACTTAAATACAAACTAAACAGCTTTGATCCTCTAATGACAATTATTTCGAGATTGATTTATTTTTTGTAAGTTTAGTTAGTTTTAAGAGAGTAATAACTGGTTGTTTTTAATTTTAAATTGTATATATATGTTCTTTTATTTTATTTTATTGAATGACGAATAATATTTTGTAGTCTTTAAGTTTTCTTGTACCATTTGGAAATTTTGATTTCTGTAAAGTGCATGTTAATTGAAATCGAGATAAGAGCCACTCGAGCTTGGCAACTTTTTTTTTTGTGATAATAGACACCGAACGCGAATTATGGACTAAACAGCTTTTTCGATCATCTATTGAAAAATTATAATGACAATTATTCCATATATTCATTTTCTGTTTCGTTAGTTATAAAACCGCAATAACTGGTTGTATCTGGATTCTTAATTCTGGGTACTGTTTTGTAATGTTTTTGTATATAGACCTACCTTATAGTTTTGTTATGTCTTTGTATACTGTACCATTTGGAGTTAAATACTCTGTAGTGTACGTAACCAAACAAATAAAAATTAATAAATAAATAATTTAGTCCTCTGCCAGACCCAACAATATTCTCGTAGATACAAACATGGAAGATGTAAGTAAGCACACAGATGCCCATTAAATTTGTGTCCAATATGTGTACACATGGCGGAAAATTAAAATTTCCTGTATCCATATATGTTTATGAAACACATGGTAGTTAAAGTGTTAAACTAGGTTTAAAGCCAGAATTGAAATGTACCCATATTAAAATATTACGCTGAATGTTTTTTTTATCTTTATGACAACTCACGAAGGATTATTATATATGTATATTATATCCTACGGATTATATATACACATATAAACCTAAGTACCAAAGTACCGTGAGTGTCGGGTTTTCCGGTGTTTAACCCATTTCTTCCCCAGTTGTTCCGTCAACGTTGTCCAAGCACTGAAACATGCAAATGTTGCATTTCACAGCACCTTTTAGACAACGCGGTAGTGCCACCACGGACGTTATTTTAAATAACTACTACCTAAATCAGAAATTTTTCACCCCAAAAATGGTACACTACATTAGCACAAACACATCTTTAAAAAATTTAGCGGAAATATAATTATATTAATATTATTTTATTAAAAAGATATTGTTTGGCTATTCTTTAGAAAATACAAAATGTATTTATTGGTTGTAACATATATCTTTTTATACGTTGTAAAGGACTAAATATGTTTTTTTTAAGTTTTCTTGAATAAAATTTTTTGTACAGCAGTTTTGGATTGTTGGGTTGTGGGTTTAACAACCTCCGTTGGCCCTAAAATTAGTCAATCAGCCAGCTCTCCCCTTTCCAGACACATGTTGCGAGCAACTTGAGCTTTTCCGGACTTCGCCGGTAGAACTTCTGGATAGTCGGGTTCTGTAGCCTCCAGAAATTTCGAACTTATCACAAAATTAAACTTTTTAAATGTTTTACTTATCGATGAATGGTAATACGACCAAGGACTGCAACTAGTATTGCATACAACCAGCTTGCTGTCAGTATGACGTCCCACGCTGGGCGCGCAACCAATCTTCCGCCATTAGAAAGACAACCTCATGTACGACACTAAACGTGAAAGACAAGAATCTAGGCAATAAAATGAGTAATTTAATTCTTTTGATAAAATAAAGCAATGGCGACAAATAAAAGAGTTCCGGAGGGATAAATGGACCAGGACCAGAAAAAAATAATACCCTGTAATAATTTAAATTAAATATTTATTAAAGTTAGTAGGCCGTATATTAAATTCGAGTTTAGTAATTTAATGTACAAGGCACGTAAAAAAAAATCAAAAGGTAAACACCCTGTAGATTGTAAACGAAACCTTGGAAGATACATCTTAATGGGAAGTTGTTTTCTTAAAATCAGTTGTACAATCAGACTCTTTCTTATGTACCGGGTGTCCAAATAAGAAAGGACGCCGTATCTTGATATCTATGTATCGCACATCGTTGGGGAAAAATTATTTTTAATAAAAATGGCCAAGAGAATTAGCTGGAAATTATTTTCAAGTTTCTAAAACTACCGCGAGAAGGCGCAACCGCAACGGTAAATTAAAAAACCTATTTTTGCTCCAAAACTAGCTAGTATTAGGTACAATTTTAATAATATCAGCAAAAACTCTAACCAATTCTGCATCAGTTTGATTCAGCGCTTTTGTCGTGTTTCCAATAATAAGGTTGGGGAAGATAATAAATAATGCAACTTTAAAATAGCTCTATCTCCTACATCTTTATCGAAAGTGGTTCAAGGAGGTACTCGTTTAAAAGAAAATTTAAAGTACCTTACAGTTTGGCGAAAACCGCGTTTTGATATCATGCATTCGCTCTCGATTATTTCAAAGTAACCTGTTTTCATGATAAATAATATTCTAATTAATCAAGCAGTCTTTGTGACAGAATAAAAATAAAATACTATAAAGTAAAAACAATACTGGAAATTATTTTAAGGTTGCATTTTATTTACTAGAAAGATAAGAGAATCAAAAACAAAAAAATGCCGTGATTGCTTTATTAACTAAATTAAAACATAACATAATCACAACAAAAAGGAAATAACTGATAATTTAAGTTGACAGTTGTCAGTTTCACTCAATTTTAAATAAAAAAAACTGCTAGCATGTTATATGCTCTCCATTTTGAATTTTGACTTTGTCAGATTGATCCTAATAAGGCCACACCATTAAAATTGAATTGAACTCACAACTGTAAACTTAATAGTCAGTGTTTTTAATTTTTGTTTTTGTTTTTATGACTTATATTTAAATTAGAGTTAATAATTCCCAATAGGCATTTTCCTGTTTTCGATTTTCATTCTGTTCTCTAGTGGATAAAAATACAAATTTTAAAATAGTTTAGTTTTTTTCTTTACTCTACAGTAATTATTCTTTGACTTTGTCACAAAGGCAGTTTTGATTAATTGTTAATATTATCTACCATTTAAAAAACAGGTTACTTTAAGATAACTCGAAAACAAATGCAGATATCAAAACTCGGTTTTCACCAGAGTGTAAGTTTTTTTTCCTCTTCTAAATTCACAGTAAAAAAAACCGAGTTTTCCTTAAACAACGCCCTCAGTTGATGAACTACAAATTAGCCGACACCGAAAAAAAACGACATTTAAAAGAGCTTTAAATTTTCTTTTAAACGAGTACCCACTGTCGATAAAAGATGTGGGAGATAGAGCTATTTATGCATTATTGATCATCTCCCCCACCCTCATTATTGGAAATACGACAAAAAGACCTTGACCAAACCGATGCAGAATTGGTTAGAGTTTTTGCTGCTGTTATCAAAATTGTACCTAATACTAGCTATTTTTGTAGAATAAAGAGGTTTTTTTAAATTTACGGTTGCGGTTGTGCTATCTCGCGGTAGTTTTAGAAACTTGAAAATAATTTCCAGCTATTTCTCTGGACCACTTTTACAAAAAAAAATTCTTTCCCCAACGTTGTGCAGTAAATAGTTTCTGAGATACAGCCGGCGTCCTTTCTTATTTGGACACCCAGTACACAGGAATTAGAAATACCCTTTTTCTAAAATTTAAATTAAAAAATATATGTTTGCTTATAGTGACATAAAATACAATTAGGCTCTTTTTTTAATTAATTAAAAATAAACATATTCTTTCTTTTTTTTTTTAATTTTGATACCAGATAATTCTCTTGGCGTACGCCAATGAATCACACAATCATACATTTTCACAGGGATTCCCAATCCCATATACGTAGTTACCAAGCAGTTATGTAAAATTGCTATAGATTTCTATAAAATGTGCCATGATTTTTAGTAGTTGGTCACCCGCTTTGTCATAATTTTGTTGCATATATTTTAGGAGACCCGGCCGAAACATAACTAATAACAAACTGCACGAAGATCACAAGACCACTTCATTTGACTGTCCGGCATGTCCTTTTAAAGGCAAATCAATTTTCATGTTAAATAAGCACATGGAATTTCATTCTTGTAAAAATGGTAAGTCTGAGAGTTATTTGACAACTTTATCAAAAATACAGTGTGACAGTAAAGTCCGCATTATATGGGTTTTTTTTAATTAATAGTTTTATTTAAAATTTGACCCTGACGCCAATTTAAGCTTTGATCGGGATAAAAGTTAACCAATCCAAAAATAGTAGTCATGTGATTCACATTACCTATCAAATTGTATCTATTTTTTCTAAAAATAATCCTTCTTCTCCTTATTTCCTGGGAGCCGTCTTGATTTACTACCGAAGGATGGGCTTTTTGTGCCTAATTTCCCATTATCTTTAATACCAATCCTCCCATTAGTCTTGTTCCTTCTTCAAGTCTGTATAACCCCGAGACTGGTTGGTTGATATATTCCTGTGGGCTCATTTTCGGCTGCCCAAATAATGTCTGTCTTTTGTGATTCAACGCTTCACATTCGCATAGAATATGGTAGGTTGTTTCCTCCCCCTCGTCGCACATTCTGCAACTTGGGTCCCTATTGTATGAGCCTATTTTGTGTAGGTGTCCTCTTAGGTTATCGTGCCCTGTTAGAAACCCTACTGTTATGCGAAATCTTTTTCTATTTTGTCTCTAAGTAGTTCTTCTTTCGTTCTTTTGATGGGCCCCTTAAAAGTTTTTTTACTTATTCTTCTGAGGTTCCCAGTATTCCTCGTGTTTTTTCGGATCCATTCCCTGGTTTGCCCTCGTGCTGTGGTTTTGGTCACTCCAAGGGCAGGTTCTGGTAAAAAGTATGGTGTGGATGATCCATGTCCCGCTAGCTCATCCGCTTTTTCATTGCCTTCCATTCCCGAATGTTCTGGTACCCACAGGAGGTTCCCCTTTTTT